>JAHBMJ010000665.1:2500-22500 GCA_018398765.1 Chromera velia | reverse complement strand
CCCCCCCCCTCCGTTCCTCCCCCGATCCACCCTCTCTGCCCTCCGTTCCTCCCCCGATCCACCCTCTCTGCCCTCCGTTCCTCCCCCGATCCACCCTCTCTGCCCTCCGTTCCCTCCTCCCCCATCCGAATGTTTCCTTCCTCCCTTCTCCTTTCTCAACTGAATGTGTTCCGTCACGTTCCCCTCGGCCTTCAACCATTTTTTCTTTTCAGGGGACAACAGTCCGGCCTTTTCTTTTCGTGTTTGACGCGAAGTCTGTGTAGTAAGGAAGCTACCTGATTTGTTGAGAAGTACACGTGAATACATGACGCACGCAAAGCATCCTTCCTGACTGCCAGCGCGACTGCCCTTAGTCGTTGCTCGCTGATTGTTTGGTTGTTTCTCCTCGTTCTTCATTTCCCGCCTGCGTGCAGGAAAGCGGGGGGACGTCTGATCGTCGTGGACGTCAAACGGACAGACCTGGCCGAAATGTTGGCGACTCTTGACCCGCACTCGAGGGTGATGCTGCAACAGAGGGTCAACAGGGCCGGCCTCGACCCGGGGGGGACACAGGGGGGAAGATTGTGACATAGCATCGTGACGACGTTCAACACAAGAAAGAGAGAGAGAGTCAGAGAGAGACTCTATTTCTCTCTTTGCTTCTTCGTCTCGGCAAACAGAAAAGACGGACAGTCATCTGGGATTGGAGAGAGAGGATGCGCACGTCTGGTTTTAGAGAAAAGAGCAATAGCAGTACCAATGCAAGCATCGATCAACGAGGCCTCTTGCACACTTTTTTGGGGGAAAGGGGGCGGGTGGGGAAGGGGAAGGGTGTGGCTCCATAACAAAATGGGTAAGCCTTGTACACTGCTGCCTTGCGCTGGCTACAAAAACCCAGAAGCAAGTCACGCATTAACCGGCGGCAGTGCATGAGATGCATGCACAGAATCGAAAGACTCACGTACAGGCATTCATGGTATCATACGCAAATCTACATACACACATCACATACAAGCACACAGACGGATTCCAGTAAGCATTGGAAAAAGCGTTCACAAAGTTGGATGTTTTCCTTCCATTTTCTGCTTTCGACAGATCAGCTAGAAGCGTTTCAATGGATTCGTTCTCAACAGCTCTGAGTGGCTCTCGCATGCGTGTGTGAAGAGAAGGGGACCGAGCCCCGCAAATCCATACTCAGGGACGCTCGGTGGGAATTCCGATCATCAGCACACACACACAGACAGTGCTTAATTGATGCAGCAGGACCGGGGTGGTTGGGGGGTGAAGGGGAGGGCCTGCAGATTCTTCTTCTTTCTTCTTTCTTCTTTTGTTCTATTGATACAGAGCTTTGATGAACTTGTCTCCCTCCTGCTCCTCATTGCTTTGGCTTGAGGGTCCTCAGGCCTCAGGCCCCCAATCGATCAATCAATCAATCCCCTTTTCCTTTCTTTCTGGTCCCTTTGTTCCTTCTCTCTCTCTCTCTGTCTGTCTGTCTGTTGATGTTCGTGTTCTTTGTCTTCATGAGTGAGTGAGTGAGTGAGTGAGTGAGTGAGCGAGTGAGTGAGTGAGTGAGTGAGTCGATCGATCTCCCTGCTGCCGCCTTCTCTTCTCACTCAGCCTTGACAGGGTAGCACAGGGGTGTCCCTTCCTCTATTTCTACATAACTTCACACGCAACTGACTTGTCTTGCTCTTGCTCCTTCTTTCCCCCTTTCTTCATTAAAGCATCCGTCCGATTATTCTCTCTCGCATGCGCGCATGCACGTGTCTGTGTCACTCACTCTCTATCCCCGCCTCTGTCTACTCTCGTCTCCGTTTTCGGCTTGAGTCTCTGTGTGTGTTTGTGTTTGTGTTTTGGGAGGGTAGGGAAGGGGTGTGCGTATGATCTGAATCGATCGACGTACGATTTAAGAAATGCTCAGACGCGAATGCGTTGAGTATTGGGAGGGGTCAATGTGAGAGAAAATGGAAGGAAAGAAGGCAGAGGGACGAGGAGGCCGACAAGAACATCGAGAGAAGGAGAGAAGAAAAAGAATGGACCCGAATGAAAGCGGGAAATCCAAGAGCCTGCATGCCGTGTTGGCGTTTAGGTTTGTTTTTGCATACACGCGTTCCCTCCTCTTTGTTGTGCTTCTTCTTGTCTGTACTGATGCTCTACCGGTCTTTCTATACGTAGAGAAAGAGAAAGAGGGAAAGAGAGAGACACTCGATTTTGAAGGGAGATGAGAGCTGCTGGAAGGATGCTTGCTTGTGCGCTTCAATCGATACTGCTGAATGAGACCAGTTCCTTTTTGCACTGACTGACTTGTGGGTGGGCGGGTGTAGGTACACAAACAGGCAAGCGTCAGTGGGGCCGCGACGAATATCGGTCGACAGCCTCCCTCCCGTGCATCGCCTCAATGAATCAAGTGCTTGCGTGCACTTGCTCTTTTGATGAATAGGAAGGCGAAATCCGTATTCCTCTGGAACCTTGCAAGATCTTGTCTTCGTTTGCGTTTTCGCTGTGTCCCCGCCTTCCCTTTTTTTTGCTCTCTTTCTCCCTGACGTTGTCCCCTTTTGTGCTTGCTCTGTTTTCCTCTTTCTTTCTTTCTTTCTTGCTTGCTTGCTTGCTTGCTGTGTGTCTTTCAAACCTTGTCCTTCTACATGAATGTTCTGCCTCTTTCTCTCTCTCTCTGTGTCTGTCTGTCTGCTGATGTTCGTGTTCTTTGTCTTCATGAGTGAGTGAGTGAGTGAGTGAGTCGATCGATCTCCCTGCTGCCGCCTTCTCTTCTCACTCTGCCTTGACAGGGTAGCACAGGGGTGTCCCTTCCTCTATTTCTACATAACTTCACACGCAACTGACTTGTCTTGCTCTTGCTCCTTCTTTCCCCCTTTCTTCATTAAAGCATCCGTCCGATTATTCTCTCTCGCATGCGCGTGTGCACGTGTCTGTGTCACTCACTCTCTATCCCCGCCTCTGTCTACTCTCGTCTCCGTTTTCGTCTTGAGTCTCTGTGTGTGTTTGTGTTTGTGTTTTGGGAGGGTAGGGAAGGGGTGTACGTATGCTCTGAATCGATCGACGTATGATTTAAGAAATGCTCAGACGCGAATGCGTTGAGTATTGGGAGGGGTCAATATGAGAGAAAATGGAAGGAAAGAAGGCAGAGGGACGAGGAGGCCGACAAGAACATCGAGAGAAGGAGAGAAGAAAAAGAATGGACCCGAATGAAAGCGGGAAATCCAAGAGCCTGCATGCCGTGTTGGCGTTTAGGTTTGTTTTTGCATACACGCGTTCCCTCCTCTTTGTTGTGCTTCTTCTTGTCTGTACTGATGCTCTACCGGTCTTTCTATACGTAGAGAAAGAGAAAGAGGGAAAGAGAGAGACACTCGATTTTGAAGGGAGATGAAAGCTGCTGGAAGGATGCTTGCTTGTGCGCTTCAATCGATACTGCTGAATGAGACCAGTTCCTTTTTGCACTGACTGACTTGTGGGTGGGCGGGTGTAGGTACATAAACAGGCAAGCGTCAGTGGGGCCGCGACGAATATCGGTCGACAGCCTCCCTCCCGTGCATCGCCTCAATGAATCAAGTGCTTGCGTGCACTTGCTCTTTTGATGAATAGGAAGGCGAAATCCGTATTCCTCTGGAACCTTGCAAGCGCATGCCTCCAAGCACTTCGTTCACTTCGAGCTGTTGGCGTTACATTTGATTTGGTGTGTATGTGGGTGCGTGTTGGTGTTGCATTATGTTCCATGCATGCTAGTGTTGCTTTTTAAGGCCTCTTGCATGATGCACAGCGAGAATAATCTGGGCGCGCGCACGTTTGACCGCAAAATTTGATCAAAAGCATACGTGCGTTGTTGCATTGGATCAAGTGACTGTTGCTAGCCGGATGGCTTTCTTTTGAAGCATCCTTGCTTGTCAGTCACAACAAACCGAGACCTTAAAAAAAAAGTCAGCGCAGTGAAGACTACTGACTAGACTGTCCATCTAGCCTATAGTTTATCTTACAAGCTAGTTTGTACGCGGTGTGAACCCCTGTTGGGAATGTAACATTGCAGCAGATTCAGATTCAGACTGATATAACCTTATCACGTTTCCAGTTTCCAGGTTTTGAGTTGAACTCTATTGTTGTCGATATGTGTTCTTTCTGAAAAGATGGAGAGAAAGCCTTTCCTGGTTCGAGTAGGAGGAGGGACAGGTGGACAAGGGACTGGACTCCGGGCAAGGAGACCCAGGTATGTGCAGTTGGTTGATGTCTTACCGACTGCCCCCGGGGCTCTCCTTGTTTTGAATCCAAACCAAGTCCTTAAGTCAACTGGTGTCATTTTGTCTGTCCACTTCTCTAGTACGCAGGCTGAGTAACTCAAGCAGATGGACGCGCAAGGAGAGAAAGGTGGGTGGATGCTTGTGTTGGTCCAGCCCGTTAACATCTACAAGAACCATACTCGGAGGATGTTCCCGTTTAACCTTTAGGATCAGCCCAACCTCTACTACGAGCCCGAGTATGCGAAGGTCTACGTAAGCAATGAAACTGTGTCCACCACCATGGCTGATTTCGCGCGGATGACTTTCAGCAAAGCGGGAGGCCCTGGTTCAACGTTCATGCTCGAAAATGCTGCCAGTGGGGCGGAGCACCAGCAGATTGTGTTGTGCAACTGGGATTAGTTCTGATAGTTCCTGGCTCTCGGACTTCAGTCACACGGTGTTTGTACATACTGATGGCAGAGTACGGGTATAATCCAGACCGCCTGAAGAAGGCTTTTCGCAAGATCCTCTCCCGACTGCCCCCGGACCTTTTCCTTCTCCAATATGGAGTGGCAGGACACTCCAATGTACACGTCAGACCTGATCCTCAGGTTTTGATGTATTTAAACCCGCTGGAGGCTGCCTTGGCGGCCTTGTAGACAGGTGAAAGGTATCTGGGTGGGCAAGATGGCGTTCCAGGTATGGCCAGTCAGCCCATCGAGATCGAGGGATTGGACGTTGAGATGTCGGCTGTGCAGCCGTCTGGCAAGAGGCGATATTCATGTGAGGGAGCGGAGTCAGTGCCTGGCCCAGATACTCTGGCTCAGCTTCAATAACAACCGTAGTAGCAGAAGCAGCAGCAGTAAACAAAAGATCAGAAGAAGACCATAAGTAGGAGAAAGGGACTGTCAGTCGCAGATCCCCTTGTCACCCCGGTGAGGGAACAGCCTTCGCGGCTGTATGGTCAGGTCTGCGCTAAGCTCCCCATCCCGCAGGAAGTCGAGTATCCAACGTTGGTGCAGAAAGCCAATGATCTGTACACCAACATGGTTGGTTTTCTCCAAGCCTTCGGTCAACCAGTGGAGGAAGACTATGTGAAGACCCTCATGATCAGGAATCTCCATCAGTGGGGGGTCAGGAAGGACACCATCCCCAGTGATACAGAACTGTAGGAGCTGCTCTTCTGTGCTATCTATCTCCACGGAGATGACAGCGGTGTCGACGGGCAGGCCGCCTGAATATTGAAAGTCGTGCCGGCGAAGCAAGTAACTCCCCTGGTCAGTCTCGTTGTTCAAAAAAGCTAAATCGCTACGTCATCAATTTGATAAAAATGAATTCCTGGCAATTTTCTGTATGTGGTGTAGATGGGAGAGGGAACAGAAGTAGGGAGGGGGAAGGGTGGGAATTAGATCGATGGGCGCTTAGGGTAGAAGCATCAAGCTCTGCAATGTAGAGAAGAATTGAACAGCTGGCACTGCATGATCTGGCGGATGCTTTGTTTACTCATGCTCTAAGGATCTGGAGAGAGAGGGATCCATTGTCGCTAATATTCTTACATTTGGGTGCAATTCGTTCTTTGCTGTTGCAGTTGTTATATAGACGCATGCGTTTAACTTGTTTTGTATGCCATGACGATGTGCATAAGTGTAGTTGTAAGCTAAATATTGAATTGCCTCTGTCTTAATTTGCAGGTAGAGGGGGTCTTAAGATTGTACTGCAACGCCGTGGGTGTGATGGGAGCCAGAGTGGTGCTTCAGGTACGTCTCTCTGGAGGTCTCATCATGTTTAACGGCTGTTGCTGGATGGTGCTGATTCATTATTTGTTGAGTGGTGTGAGCGGTGGTTAGAATTTGCTCCTACAAGATTTGTGTTTTACCTCAAATCTGTTCGTGATCGATTGCAAGCGTATGGAGTGCCCGTCTGCGCATGTTTGAATAGTAGAAATGTATTGTATATGATTTTTTCTCCTTTCTTTCATCGTGGTCCTTATATTGGGTATACTTCTCAATTTGTATTTTAAAGGTTGAGAGGGCATGTGAATGCAGCATTTTCTTTGACTCGTCGGGGTGGGCAACAACTAATACATGCTTCTCGTCTGTACATCGCTTTTTTGTTTGACTCTTTACATTTATGGACGTTGATGCCAGTGTGCCATGTAGCTGACGCAAATGGATAGACTTCCAGAAAGCTCTTGCTAGTAACAGAAGCCTTAGCAATCTTGCAGCTGTAGCCCTCTTTGAATATGAAAGGAAATCCTTATTATGCCATTGGTGACAAATCAATGATTCATATACTTGTACAAGGCGAACACTCGCCATCGCAGCCCTTGAGAAAGGGCAGGCGGGCAGCGAGGGCAAGATACTTCGTCTAAGGCTGCATTGCCGAGATCGTTGTGTCCTCTCTCTTTGCGGGAGATGATCTTCAAAATTCTGCAGGGAGGGTGAAAGAAAGAGGATTTTATCAGAAGAGCAGATACAATTAGGGCTGTGGGTGGGGCTGGGTCGTTGGCTTATCATCTGTGGCTTCAATCTTTTCTGGGAAGGAGAAGAAGATCAAAACAGCAATTGAGGTGGTTGCCAGTTGAGAAAGAAGATTTAATTGCAGTTATCAGACAAGAGTTGCGGTACGCAGATGTTAAGTTCTTTCGAGGACTGTTTGTGTTGAATATCAAACGCTTGTGTTTGTTGAGGGAATGGAAATTATTTGATATCCTTTCATCTGTTTTTGTTTTTAATTTTCGTGTCCCAAATGTCTCTCTTTCTCTTATCCTCAAGGTTGTTCGTGGATGCTTATCCAGTCTTTTCTCTTCTTTTTCTCTTTCTTCACCTCTCCGAATTTGTGTACGCTCAGCTGAAGCCCCGAACTTGCTCAAATTGCTGAAAAATAAGAAGAAGGCTTCCTTGAGCTTGAACGATAGGGATACGGATTTCAATGCAGCACAGATAGATGAATGCAATTGCAAAAGGTTGATTCGTGAATTCAATCTAGAGCAATGTGAAGGGCACGTATGTGCACTCCTGTCCACGTCTCCTTCGCTGAGTGATGCTCTGTCTCTCCCTCTTTTCTGGAATTATAAAACTCCTTTTCTCAGTAAGGCATCTGATTTATTGAGAGCATGCGAGAAAGAAGGAAGAAAGATTATTGCTCGGTTACCAAATAGTGAGCCGCATCTAACAGAAGAAAGAAATATGAAGTTGAAAAGACACTTACAGGAATAGAAAGAAACCTTTGAGTCAGCGGTAGACTCAACCCAAGCAAGAAAAGGCCTATTTCCATCGCCCATGTGTCTGCCTTCGGCATCTTTGATGCGCCATCTAAGAAAGTCTTTGTCAATTGTGTTGGTTGATCGCTCCAAGGGTGATTTAGCTTTTATGTGCCCGAGGGCTTATAAGTATTTTGGGTTTTTTGAGCTCTTTCCTGCCTCTAAAGCATTTGAGCATTTGATGGAGAAACAAGTGAAAGAAAAGACAAGTCGATGATTTTGGTCTGCTTGGGCGAAGGTGCAGCTGTAGGAGGCAGCTGAAGTCTTCCCTCCTATAGAAGTAAAGCATCTCACCAGTGGAGGCTTGGGGTAGCTCTTCTGAAAAGGAAATCTTAGAACGAGGAAGGAAAGCCTCCAAGTAGTTGGGGAAAAATAAAATTTTGTCTTTTGTCTTCGTATTTTTATCATGCTTGGAGAAAGGCTCTTTTTGTTGTTTGTCGGGCTCTGAATCTTTTGACATCTTCCATGTTTCCTCATGCCACGTTGACAGCATCTGATCAATTCACCACTGCAGTAGACAGATTGAATTCAGGAGAGTCAGATTTGACATGTGAGCAATTTTCTTTGTGTAATCCATAAGGCAAAACTGTGAGAATAGAAGATATTAAAGAGTTTTTTCCTTCATGCCCGCATGAAGAAGTACTTCAGGAAGTGAATAAACGCATCCGTGAAGTATATGAGGAAAAGGGAGCGAGGTTTCTATATTTTTTGAGGGGATTGGTTGAGAGAGTTTTTCGTTGGCAAATTAGACCTAGAGGTGGCCGATTTTTGGCATCATCTGTGCATGTGCGCCCCGTTCTGTTCTTTTCATCATGTTGTAATTATTTTTATGCTGATGCCCTTCCTTTGTGGTGGGTGCCTGAGTTCTTGAAACTTGATTTTGAGACTTGTTATATTAGAATAGGTAAATGGTTTCTTCATCAGAAGGAGGGTGGCCACAGGGGGCGCCAGTATCTCCAGGGGGGATGCAGTTTTATACTGCCCACAAAGAGAGGCAATGGGCTCAGCATAGGGGTGTGGATTCTTTTAAAACTGATGCATGGTTAATAGCTCTTTGGATTGATGATCGTCTGATTGTGCTTTGGCATCAGGAGCAGGTTTTACTTAGCCAATCTCCTTTTTTTTCTGCTTTCCTCAATCTACAATTTTATGCTCCTACGTGCAAGCTTGTGCAGCAAGAAAAGAATGACTTCTTGCAGTTTCATTTGTTGGTGTGTTCAGTCACTGCAAGACTGTTTTGTACACCTAAGAAGTCAGTAGCTCCTTTACCTCACTATATGCATGCAGCTGCTGCTCATCCAGATTTGTTGAAAAAGAGGATTTGAAAGGTCATTTCATGCGCGCGATGTTGTATTGTATTGGTTCCCTATCCATGTTGATTACTGTAATGCATGATTGAATTAATGAGTTGTGCCGTTTTGGGTACCCACAAGAGTTGTGTGTGCATACAGTGAGGCATGTGTATTATATGTTGTTTTGTTTACCGTTGTCGGGCTGTTTATCAGATTGATCAGAAGAGTGTGAAAGCGTAGGCAGTATGCCCCGTATGTGTATGTGTGTTTGTGTGTTGTTAGTGTTGCCGGGCCATGGGGCCCGGTAACACTAACAGCTCTTCGTTCTCTTCATACTTGTCGGTATGCGCAAGCACATGCCTCCAAGCACTTCATTCACTTTGAGCTGTTGGCGTTACATTTGATTTGGTATGTATGTGGATGTGTGTTGGTGTTGCATTATGTTCCATGCATGCTAGTGTTGCTTTTTAAGGCCTCTTGCATGATGCACAGCGAGAATAATCTGGGCGCGCGCACGTTTGACCGCAAAATTTGATCAAAAGCATACGTGCGTTGTTGCATTGGATCAAGTGACTGTTGCTAGCCGGATGGTTTTCTTTTAAAGCATCCTTGCTTGTCAGTCACAACAAATCGAGACCTTCAAAAGAAAGTCGGCGCAGTGAAGACTACTGACTAGACTGTCCATCTAGCCTATAGCTTATCTTATAAGCTAGTTGTCTTTGTTTGTGTTTTTGTTGTGTCCCCGCTTTCCTTTTTTTTTGCTCTTTTTCTCCCTGACGTTGTCCCCTTTTATGCTTACTCTACTTTCCTCTTTCTTTCTTTTTTTCTTTCTTTCTTTCTTTCTTTCTTTCTTTCTTTTCTTGCTTGCTTGCTTGCTTCCTTGCTTGCTTGCTGTGTGTCTTTCAAACCTTGTCCTTCTACATGAATATTCTGCCTCTTTCTCTCTCTCTCTCTGTGTCTGTCTGTCTGTTGATGTTTGTGTTCTTTATCTTCATGAGTGAGTGAGTGAGTGAGTGAGTCAATCGATCTCCCTGCTGCTGCCTTCTCTTCTCACTCAGCCTTGACAGGGTAGCACAGGGGTGTCCCTTCCTCTATTTCTACATAACTTCACACGCAACTAACTTGTCTTGCTCTTGCTCCTTCTTTCCTCCTTTTCATTAAAGTATCCGTCCGATTATTCTCTCTCGCATGCACGTGTGCACGTATCTGTGTCACTCACTCTCTATTCCCGCCTCTGTCTACTCTCGTCTCCGTTTTCGTCTTGAGTCTCTGTGTGTGTTTGTGTTTGTGTTTTGGGAGGGTAGGGAAGGGGTGTACGTATGCTCTGAATCGATCGACGTATAATTTAAGAAATGCTCAGACGCGAATGCGTTGAGTATTGGGAGGGGTCAATATGAGAGAAAATGGAAGGAAAGAAGGCAGAGGGATGAGGAGGCCGACAAGAACATCGAGAGAAGGAGAGAAGAAAAAGAATGGACCCGAATGAAAGCAGGAAATCCAAGAGCCTGTATACCATGTTAGCGTTTAGGTTTGTTTTTGTATACACGCATTCCCTCCTCTTTGTTGTGCTCCTTCTTGTCTGTACTGATGCTCTACCAGTCTTTCTATACGTAGAGAAAGAGAAAGAGGGAAAGAGAGAGACACTCGATTTTGAAGGGAGATGAAAGCTGCTGGAAGGATGCTTGCTTGTGCGCTTCAATCGATACTGCTGAATGAGACCAGTTCCTTTTTGCACTGACTGACTTGTGGGTGGGCGGGTGTGGGTACATAAACAGGCAAGCGTCAGTGGGGCCGCAACGAATATCGGTCGACAGCCTCCCTCCCGTGCATCGCCTTAATGAATCAAGTGCTTACATGCACTTGCTCTTTTGATGAATAGGAAGGCGAAATCCGTATTTCTCTAGAACCTTGCAAGATCTTATCTTCGTTTGCGTTTTCGCTGTATCCCCGCCTTCGCTTTTTTTTTACCCTCTTTCTCCCTGACGTTGTCCCCTTTTGTGCTTGCTCTGCTTTCCTCTTTCTTTTTTTCTTTTTTTCTTTCTTTCTTTCTTTCTTTCCTTTTTTTCTTTCTTTCTTTCTTTCTTTCTTTCTTTTTTTCTTCTTTCTTTCTTCTTTCTTTCTTTCTTTCTTTCTTTCTTACTACATGGCTTTCAAACCTTGACCTTCTATCTGAATATTCTACCTCTTTCTCTCTCTCTCTCTCTCTCTCTTTCCCTCTGTGTGTGTGTGTGTGTGTGTGTGTGTGTGTATGTATGTGTGTGTGTGTGTGTGTGTGTGTGTGTGTGTATGTATATATGTGTGTGTGTGTTGCTGCCTCCCCCCTGCCCCTTCTCTCTCTCTTTCCCTCTCTCTCTGTCTGTGTGTGTATATGTGTGTATGTAAGAGATGAACGACGCCGATTTGGTTTAAGAAGTACTCAAACGTGAATACGTTGAGGACTCAGTCTCTCTGAATGTCTGACGAGGAAAGGGAGTCGGTCTACGAGACAGCAGCCAAGAGAAAAAAATAATAGAATACTGCAAAGAGAAGCGAAAGACTGACTGCACGGTGAAAGAAAAAGAGACTGGACAAACGAACGAAAGAAATGAAGGAAGCAAGGAAGAAAAAAAGAAAAAAGCAAAGCAAGGAGCCCAAATTCCAAAGGCAATGGCAGAGAGGATGGACATTAAAGCTATCTTTCTGCCCTTTCGCTTCCCAGTCTCCCTTCTATTCCTCTCTACCGCTTTCTGCCTTTCCTGTGCGCAACCTCTTTGCATGTGTGTATGTGTGTATGTATATGTGTGTGTGTGTGTATATAAGTGTGAGGGAGTGAGTGTGTGTGTGTTTAAAAAAGACACAGAAATCTAAATCTGAAAGGATCGACGTCTATCTGGTTTAAGAAGCGCTCAGACGCGAATGCGTTGAGATCTTAGGTGGTTCAGCCTGCGAGACAGCAAAGAGAAGAGAGAGAAGAAAAATGATGGATACAAAAGGGAGAGAAAGACCATAAGATAACGGAGAGGCAAAGGAATGAATGAGTAAAAGAAAGTGAGGAAAACAAGTTCCACCAGTGTTAGCCATTTCGCTTCCCAGTTTTCCTTTCCTTTCCTTCCTTCCTTCCCCCCCGTTTTTTGTTTTCCCCCTCTCAGAAGGCTAGATTTCAAAGCAATCTGTCTGGAGTATAGACTGGAGCTACTCTGACCCTCTTCCTCTTTTTCTCTTTGATATGACACCCCGTCACTCTAGGAAACTTCGGCTGTGCTGCTCTCTAGATATAACTAGCCCCCCCCCCCATATGTGTGTGCGTGCAAGGGCGCGCCCATGATCTGAATTCAAATATCTTCTTCTGATTTAAAATATGCTCAGACGTGAATGCAAGTCAAGATTGTGAAGGGGGGTGATGAATCCCTGCAGGTGAAGAGAGATCAGGGAAGAAGGCAGGACGTCAATCTGAGAGAGATTGGGGAGGAAGGCACAGGAAAAGATGGAGAAAAAACAAAAAAATCAGCAGAAACATAGAAGACAGACAAGGAAGTGAATGCATATAAGCGGGACAGCTGAAATATGTATACGTCCTTTTTGCCGACTATGTTTCTTTCTTCCCCCCTCACTCCCGTGTTCTTTCCCTCTCTGTTTATACCAGAACGGGCTTTCTAAGAGAGAGGGAGATGCATGGGGTGTTTGGCGGGTGAGAACAGAGCTGGAAGGATGCGTGCTTGTGTCGTTACGTGCGTTAATGAAGGGAAAAAGTAGTTATAGATGCACTCATCCTGCCCCCACCATCCTGCGCCCACTCGAACAATGCTGGTCAACAATGCCCATCGCTCATTCACTGTATGCATGGTGGTTGGACACTTGTTTCGAAAATATGAATTATGAGTTTGAAAAACGGGCGTAGGCGGATGGAGATGAAAAGACAAACAGTTAGGCAAACAGACAGGCAGGCACGCGTCAAACAAACAGACCATGAGGAAGATCTGTTGAGAGCCTCCCGTGCATCATCGCCTTAATCAGGTGAGTGCATGCAGTTGTTTATGTGATGAAGAGGCAGGCGAAATCCACATTTCTCTAAAACCTGACCTTTGTTTCCTTTGCATCTTCCTTGGTTTCCCCGTTTTTTCCTTTCTAAATTTCTATCGATCTTCCAAATCCTATTTCCTCTCGTGTTTGTTCAGCTTTCTCTCTCTTCGTGTCTACAAAGCAGGAGAATGAGTTCGATTGTGTGCGTGCGTGTGTCACTTTTCAACTAGTTAAAATTTTTTTGACATACCTTGAAAAATGTTTTAAAAAGCTAAACAATCCAAAACAATACATCAATGTGTTTAAGCTGTTTATTCTTAAAGTTTTAAAATAAAAGAAGTTTTAAAGTCTAAAGTCTGTGGTCAGACTTTATTATAAAAATAACTTTGCAGATCAGACCTAGACCCTAGCGCCCACCGAACTCCTACAAGTTGGAGTCATAACTCACACGGTTAGCTTTAACTGACTCGGAAGTTACTGAAATAACCGTCCATTATTCATGAGAAAATAATGAATACATAACCTAGCATAACCCCCTTGACAGTCCAGTCTGTCTTAAATCAGATTTTTCAATGCTGGTCACACCTTGGGCATGACTGTTTCATACTGTTTCAAGCCTGTCTGTACTTTTACCATCACTATTTTGAGTAGTTTTAAGTCTACTCTGTTTTTATCATACGTTCAGTGTGGACTTTTCAAGTCTAACCGTACCTGTGGTATACTACAGCGCGTTAACTAATTGTTTCAAGTGTCAGGGGGTATAAGGGGGTTGGTTGAGTGTATACCAAACCCCCGATTATCAAATAAACTGATTATAAACACGTACTTAAGCCCATATTCCATAGGTTTCTTTAAGATTCGGGTAGATTCAGCTGTTCATAGCATGTCCCAGCATATTTACTAACTAACTATAACTAATTAACTAACTAACTACGGCCATAGTATAGGGTATGTAACTATGCATTGATGATTGAGGGTTTTGTTATGCATGTTGCGTCCCCATATATAAGGAGCAGATCTACCTTTATATAATTTCTGTTATTCTCTGTATAACTATCGAACCCCCCTGACACTCCAGTCTGTTTTGAAGTAGTTTTTTTAATACTGGCCGCGGCTGCCGCGCGGTTCTTTCAATACTGTTTGGGTTTTCCACAAAATCTAACAAAAAATGCTGCATCCGTGGCGCAGGTGTTTTAAGTCTGGCCGTGCTTACGGCGCGATGTTTTAAGTTTACTGGAGTGTTAGAGGGATTAACTATCACGTCTTTTCTAGTCTTTTCTTAAAATTACTTAAAATTACCAAAAATTTCCATTTCAAGTCAAAGAAACCCCATGGGGACTGATTAATTCGTACGCGGTATATGACCCCGGAAAGCGTAGCGTGGGGTATTTACAAAACACTCTACCCGAGAGCCCCCTTGCGTGCTAAGACTATGCACTCATGCGCGCTAACGCGCTGCTCGCACATATGTGTCACAGACGAAAAAAAAGGCCCCGAAAAGTACTAGAAAGTTGGGGGGGTACTTATCCGTTGCGGTGTACGAAGAAGGATGGATTTGGCGCTTTCCGGGGTCGTTCGCACGCTTGCGTGCATCAGATTCGGCTTAGTGCAGATTGGTGCAGTGCCGGGTGCCGTGGCCTCCGAGCCACGGTATCTGTAACCCAAACCGAAAGGAAAAAAGTAAAGGTGAGCCCTGTATGCCCCCTGCACCGAATTTTGCACGCGCGCCACTTACATACTTCCTCACATTTCGGGTCGCAAACGCTTTACAGGACCGGACAGTAAAAAGTTTGTGCATGCATAATTGAATTCGACCGCGGGTATCATTAATTGTCGCATCTTGTGACTCTTGTCTCAGACTGTCAGGCAATGATGATGGACTGTAGTGAGCAGATGAGGGAAATCTTGATCTTAATGGTGGATGTGGGCGTGAGAGTGAGTGAATGGAAAGCGAGAGCTGCGTGAAAATACTATACTTCGAACGCCGTCTCCGTGTATCTGAATCTGTCACTGAGCTGCCAGTTTTATATTGTTTGCGGACCAAGCAGATCTGGTCTTTGGTCAGGTCCCCACCTGTCCTGCTCCAACAAAAGGTCAGTGGTCAACCTAGTCCTGTCTTTGTATTCTTTCTATTTATCTGCCTCGATCCATAAAGCAAAAGGAGACAGTCAGAAACAGCTAGTCAGCTAATACACACATGCGACTCTTTGCTGAGAGCTGCTGAACGCGGGCGCCTTTGGTTTTCCACTAGCTCTCTTCACCCTCTTTGAGTGGCCAGTATATACGATTTCCTATCTGTACTGACATTGGGCTGTGAATCCTTGTATGATTGAGTAATAAATGAGTAGGCCTGTTCGGTCTCTGTCTATCTACATGTCTGTTTTAAAGGGTCCCTCCAAAATGCTGTACACGATACTCGTTTTGATACATGGTGCCCCTGTAGACAAATCTTTCTAGTATTTGTGGTCCTGGATGCCAGTCTATGGTGTGGCTTTATCTTCATGTACTCTGTCAGTCTTTCTCCATTCCATATTGTTCTATGTCCCTATTTCTATATTGAAATTGAATTTCGTCTCCTTTGAGTAACCGGGTGCACGTCGATTAAGTGCAGGAGTGCTGAGAGGAGAATCACAAGGGCAAAAGACAGACTGACTGACTGACTAACTGACTGACTGACTGACTAATTGACTGACTGACTGACTGACTGACTGGCTGGCTGACTGACTAACTGACTAACTTAACCCACTGATCGACTGGCGGCGATAGACTATCACAGTTACTGATGTGTCTTGCTTTCTGCAAAAAATTCCCCTCCCCTGGAATGGATACATGGCCTGTGTGCCTGCCTGCCTACCCACTTGCTTGCCTGCCTGCCCATTTAAAATTAATTGTCTGCTTGTCCATATGTTTGTATGTATATATGTATGTATGTATGTATGTAGGTCTATGCATATATGTATGAGGCCAAGAGGCAGAGAAAGAGAGAATGAGAGAGAGAGAGAGAGAGAGAGAGAGAGAATGTGGGCAGCCTGTGCTTCAAGGCTCTAGCAGGACTGCATCCATGATGTATTTCATTGTGTCAGCCTTTCTGCCTCGTGTGTCTTTGCACGTACGTAAAAGCTTCCCCTGAAAGGCTCTGTGACAGTCCTGCTCCACTCTACCCGAGGGCCTGTCTCTAGTTGTCTTTCGGTGTGTGTTTGTCTGCATATTTCTTTGTGCGACCACCAGGCGGTGCACTGAGGTCTGCTTGCTTGAAATCACACTCGAAACTCTTTGGGATATTCTGGTAATTCTCTGGGTTGCTTACCTGCTTTGGGATTACTGCCTCTTTTTTTACTGCACAATTTTTAATGTTCTGTATGTCAGTCTGTGAATGAAGTGAAAGAAAGTTTAAGGAACTTTGAAGGAAAGGGAACATTCCTTAGCACATCCCTATCTTATCTCCGGCTCTCTCTCTCTCTCTTTCTCTTTCTCTCTCTCTCTCTCTCTCTCTCTCTCTCTCTCTCTCCGTCCGTGCGTGTGCGATGTGTACCTGTATGTACTTGTCAGTCTGAATAATGTGCATGCTTATATGTATGTGCAATGTAGCAGTGAGAGTGTGAACTCACTTACTCTCTTTCTCTTTGTCTTTGTCTTTGTCTTTCTCTCTCTCTCTCTCTCTCTCTCTCTCTCTCTCTAGCTTTCGCTCTCTCTGTCTCTCTCTCCCCCCTTCTCTCCCCCCTTCTCTCTCTGTCTCTGTCTCTATCTCTCTCTCTCTCTCTCTCTCTCTCTCTCTCTCTCTCTCTCTCTCTCTCTCTCTCTCTCTCTCTCTCTCTCTCTGTCTCTGTCTCTGTCTCTCTCTCTCTCTCTCTCTCTCTCTCTCCCTCTCTGTGTGTGTGTGTGTGTATATATATATATATATATATGTGTGTGTGTGTATGTGCGAGGGAGCAGACAGGTAGCAATTTTTGGCAAACGAAGTTTCAGGGAGAGGTAGAGAGCAAGAGAGAGAAAAAGGGAGATAGATGTACAATTTTAGAAGAAAGAGATCGAGGCCGACACATACACCCTCTTTTTTTTGCACTACAGAGTTAAGAGACTATCTCAAACAGAGAGATAGAAAGAGGGATAAAAGATGAGAAGTAACTATTGTATGAGTGATGCAGACAGTGTTAAACACTGTTGGTTAAGTCCTTCCTCGCCAAATGTCTCTGGCGTATACCATGCGTATCGAGCTTAATTGAGCTTCCACATTGACTAGCCGCTGTAAACATTGTGCTAACCAGATATAATGTATGATTCAATCATTTTTTTCTTTCTTTTAAAAGCACTAGGGAAAAAAAGAGAAATCAACTTTAAAAACTAAAAGACGAGCTAAAAGATGAAGGACATGCACTCTAGAGAGTTTGGTGACCGATTCACTATAACTATGAGTGACTATTTTAAACCAGCTAGTTTTCTAGTTAATTTTAGTTAATTTTTAGTTATAAGTTGTTCATCTGGGATTATTCGGGACCCCCGATATCCCCCCTTCACCGGGGCCACGGCATGCTCCCCAGGAGCATCAAGAGTGATGTGATGCATTCATGTACGTGATATGCACTGCGCGTCGCTAAGAAACGTGTGGAGACGAGTGCGTGCCACTGCGTGGAGATGATCAGGAAAACCCGCGACAGGAATGCATAATTCGCTCGATCAGAAGGTGGACAGACGACGCAGATGCGGAATTTTCAAGAGTGTCGCGTTGGTGGCCGTGTCCAGACGAACTTGTGTTCAGAGACAGAGGGAGACGGCAGAGTGTCCAAGTAGGATGTGATGTTTGTAAATGCTTGCCGTCTTGCCTGTGTTGGGCCAATTCAAAATCTAATACGCCCATCAATCCTTGGAAACGTTTTTTGAAGAGTACAGGAGGAATGAACAGATAATTAGGGGGATGTTTGTTGCAAGATACTTCGAGCAGAAACGGGCAGAGAAGGCAGCCAAAGAGCTGGACCTCGATGTCGTTCCTTCGGAGCGTGTGGGCAGTAAGCTGAACAAATGGCTCCTGACCAGACCAACGAGGGAGGAAGTAATAGAAAGGGGAATCCTCATTGATCGTGAGCAGAGAAATGCGGTGGCGCAGTCGCTTGAAATTTTCTTCGGGAGACAACTTGCAACGGACCGAGAGAGCAGAGAGGAAGGGAGACGGTATAACGCGACTGCTGATCTTCCCTCTTCCTCCGCACCGCCCTTGGAAGAAGGGAACACGCAGCTTCCACTCCCTTCTACAGCAGTCCCCCCTTTCCCTTACTCCTCCCGCTTGAAAGAATTTCTTGAGTCCTCAAAGCTCATCGACTTACCGTCTCTGACGAAAGCGAAGAAGAAGCTACGAGAAGCGAATGAACGCCTCCAACAAACTCAAACAGATCTGGATGCCAATCAAGCCAGCTTTCCACGGCAAGCAAAGCGGGCTAACATAGAGATTCTCTCGCTTTTTCAGTCTGTAGCCCACCACGAGGCCTCTCTCCGCTCAATTGAAGATCGCCTCCACGGCTCGGAATTGCTCTCTGCCGAAGAACGGATGAAAGAACTGACTGCACTGCTCCAAAAAATGCAAAAGCTGATAGGGGAAAAGCGATACTTGTTGCGTGTCCAAAAAATGTACATGCAGTCAGCGGGAGTGCAGGCTAAGATGTTTCGGGACCCTTCAGGCGCCCTAGAGGATTTAGATGCTTTCTTTTGCAGTTTGAAAAGCCTCGAGGGGGGTGCTTGCAGTCGTTTGGCAGGCGAGCGTTTGTTATTTGTTTGCAACTACCTTCGTCCTTTTTTTGTGGACGGTCTGCACCAGTGTCTGAAGTCGATGGGGTGGGGCATGCTGACAGAAGTTTCAAAGAGTTGCGGCGTAAGAGCAGAGCTTGAGGAGCGAGAGGAACTTCCGGAAACTATTCTCCAGTTGGAAGACCGCACGGTGTTTTTTGCAGGGGCACTGGATTTATTAGAGGAGTGTTACCGAGGGGGACTCCAGATGACTTGTGCAGAGGGGAGAAGAGGGGGGGAGAACGAGGTGGCGAACAGAAAGGAGAGCGCAAGTGCGGCGGATGCAGGCAAGAGAGACTGCAGGTTTGAACGCGAAAAGGAAGGGGGAGGCTCCAAGTTTTCGTGGATCGAGTCCACACTGTGTGCTAGGATCATAGAGACTTTCAGGTGAGTGCATGTCAGTGTGCACTGAGGTAGTCGGGTGAGCGCCTGTCTGTCTGCCGGAGTTTGTGTTGACAGTTGTTGGACTTCTTCGTTGTCGTCAAGGCTCTCTTCTCTTCTTTTCTCTTCTCTTCTCTTCTCTTCTCTTTTTTGTCTCCTTGCTTCCTGACATCGACTGCAACTGATTGTGACTCTAATCAAGGCTGCCTTGTCATTGGCGCGCCTGTGTGTCAAGAGAAGGAAAGAGAAACGGTAGCAGAGAGGGAGACGTGCTCTGATCACGCAAGCACCTAGGGTCTGTCTACAGATTGATTGATTGGGAGAGAACATATGAGTCTCGGGAAAGAAAGAGACGATGCCTTGTTCATCAGCGGGCTTGTTTTTGTAGGCGCGTGGATCCTCTTCGATCATCGACGGATTTGTGTGTAAGACAAACAACCCCCATGAAGGTCTCTCGCTCTCGCCCTCCCTCCCCTCCCCTTCAGCCTCTCTCTGACGCCCTCAAAAAGTTATAGAGAGATTCGTCACAGAAAGGAGAAAGATTTGCAGCGTCGGCTCCTTTTTTCAATATGTATTTTTGTGTGTGCGTGTCTGTGTGTGAGTGTGTGTGAGAGTGTGTGTGTGTGTGTGTGTGTGTGTGAGTGAGTGAGTGTGTCCGTGTGTGTGCGTGTGGGCATTGACCGCCTCTTCCATCTGCTTTGTCTTTCTTTCTTTTTTTCTTTCCAGATTTCAGATGCTTAGGGCAGAGTCTTCTGCCTGTCGGCCCGACAAGCCGGAGTTTGCATTCAAATACATGGAGGAGCTGCACAAGCAGCACGCGACACGGCTTTCGTTTTTGGCCCCCCTGAGCGAGGTGGAAGGAGAAGAGGAAGAGAGGAGAGGTGGCATAGAAGGAGCAGAAAACGAGAAGTTTCTGAAAGACCTCAACATTTGTGAGCGGAGAGGTCTTGAGGTGTTTCGTCGGGCCAAGAGCACAGACGCCTGCATTGCCGGTCCCCTCTGCCTCGAACTTCGGTTCTTTTTGAGGGGTCTGTTTCGAACATTAGTTGACGAGAGGTCCGCAAGGCTGTGGATCGAGAGGGCGAA
>JAHBMJ010000664.1:208497-226725 GCA_018398765.1 Chromera velia | reverse complement strand
TGTGTGTGTGTGTGACGCTGTGTGTGTGTATGTGTGTGTGTGTGTGTGACGCTGTGTGTGTGTATGTGTGTGTGTGTGTGTTTGTTCTTCGCAGTTCGAAAGTTCAAGAACTTCATGGACCGTCTCATGATCCAGTTGGCAGAGATGGAGGGAGCAGTGATTGACGACCAGACGCTGATCTCATCGAGTATTTCGATCTCGGCATGTCTGAAGGAATCAGCACTGATGAGAAGAAACGTCCTCTGGGTGCACACCTTTGCGAAATGCGTCGTGCGACTCCTCCAGGTAACCGTGTTGTAGAGTGCTTCAATGCCTAAAAGCTGTTTGATGCCAGGCTGGTGTATCTTCTCAAAGTAGGGAAGCATTGAATGAAGGGGGGGGACTGAGGTTAGGTGGTTTCCATTTATTCAATTTGTCTGCCTGTTTGAGCGGGTACTCGTGTCAGGTCTTTGAGTCTTACTCTCACTGGTTGTTTGAATACCTGTGTGTCAACTACAGCATACCCATCCCCCACCCTCTCTGACGATATCGACTCTTTTTACGTTGCTCGCCTTCATTTCGCTTCTTTGCATGCCTCCCCTTGACAATTCTCCAAATGAGCAGACGCACGAAGACCGGCGGGAACTGTGGAAGAAGGCGGCAGAAGAAAAGGCAGCAGCGGAGGCAGAATCTGACAGCGAGTTGAGTTTTGACGAGGACGGGCGGGAGATCAAAAAGAAGAAGAAGAAACCCCCGACCATACCTGTAGAAGAGTTGTCCCTGTACGAACAGACCTTGAAGGAAGAGACAGAGAGACTGGACTGGGCATGGAAGAAATTTCTCGAGAAGATGTGGAGGACGTACGGCCATAGAATTGCACATGACAGATTTTCGACTCGACAGAAGGGGACGGAAAGAGCAGAGGAAAAGTTTGAGAGTGACCCGCGACGTGCTCTCTTACGAGCTCAGCTGGAAGAGGGAGACCAAATCGTGTCGCAGTCTCGCATTGCTCTGGTCAAACTAGGCACCCGACTGCAGACAGAGAAGATTAGGGCACAAAGACTGGCGCGGGATATTGCGAACAGGAAAGCTACACTGGAGGGTCTGGCTGCCGAGTCTAATCAAAAGGAACGGTTCGTCCCTTTTTTTTTCGTTGACGGGTTTATCGGTTGCTTGGTGAATGCGGTTGACACTAGGGTGCCCTTTGAATGTCTGGAGAGATTTGTTTTTCTTTGTCACTCACCCGCACATGCAGACTCCCAAATGTTCTCCGTCATTGGGAAGGCGGATTGGCATTCTGCCGGACTTGTGTTCGTCTCTTTTTTTACCCATCTGCTATTCTGTCTGTCTGTCTGTATGTCTGTCTGTCTGTATGTATGTATGTCTCTTGATCTGCGTCACTAACCCAAGTCTTCCCCCCCCCCAATGTTGGTTTTCCTGCACATGTGGCTTTCTAGCCCTCCATTTGTCTGTCCGTCCGTCCGTCTGTCTTTCTGTCTATCTGCAGGCGACAGTCTGCCACCCTGCACAACGCCTTGACACGGTAAGCGCTGTTCGTTCTTTTGTGCCCCCTATGTAGGCCTACCAATAACAACTGGACCCAAGTCGATTCCGTTCGGAAAAGAACGAAAGGAGGAAAGTCAACCAGGAAGGAAATGAGAGAGAGAGAGAATGCTGTATAGCTTGACTCTACCGCAATGCGAGATTCTTCGCTGAGCCGATCAGAAACTTCCTGCTACAGGATTCTGTCACACCATCAATTTGTGATGACAAAAGGGTTCTCCTCTGTACGGCCTTTCTTTCTCATTTGACGACTACTCGATTTGATCTCCGAAACCATCCGCGGCTGAACGAATGGACGGATGAACGAAGATCAAATAGATGTACGAATGGACAAATAAATAAATGGGTGACTGCAGGGATCTGCTCGCCGAGTTGAAGTCAGTGAGTTTGTTTGTATGTCAGTAAGTCAGTGTCAGAGAGAGAGGATGCGAATGAGTCACTGACTTGCAAGAAGAAGAGGCCACAACTGTCCTGAAGAACTTTCTTTCATACAACTGTCCTGAAAAAGAATTCTGTATGAAAGAAAAGACTTGCAAGAAGAAGAGGCCACAACTGTCCTGAAGAACTTTCTTTCATACAACTGTCCTGAAAAAGAATTCTGTATGAAAGAAAAGACTTGCAAGAAGAAGAGGCCACAACTGTCCTGAAGAACTTTCTTTCATACAACTGTCCTGAAAAAGAATTCTGTATGAAAGAAAAGACTTGCAAGAAGAAGAGGCCACAACTGTCCTGAAGAACTTTCTTTCATACAACTGTCCTGAAAAAGAATTCTGTATGAAAGAAAAGACTTGCAAGAAGAAGAGGCCACAACTGTCCTGAAGAACTTTCTTTCATACAACTGTCCTGAAAAAGAATTCTGTATGAAAGAAAAGACTTGCAAGAAGAAGAGGCCACAACTGTCCTGAAGAACTTTCTTTCATACAACTGTCCTGAAAAAGAATTCTGTATGAAAGAAAAGACTTGCAAGAAGAAGAGGCCACAACTGTCCTGAAGAACCGCTTTGCACTGAGACAAAGGTACACATGTGTGTCTAGAAACGTACTTTAAGCCAGAGGAAGAACGCACGAGAGAGAGAGCGGAAGGATCAAAATGTATTCAGACCACCCTGAGTCCCTAAGTTTGGTTAGATTTGTTGCTGCTGCCACTCTGAAAGTTTCAGATGTTCCTGCCTCCCCTGAGCTCCCCACTTTTTCTCTCTCAGTCCAGACGAAATGCACAATTCTACACATTTAGTCATCTCTGGAAGAAGTTGCAATAGGCGCAAAGACAGTTATGGAGATTCAAGAACTTGCACGTCGTCAACCTAAGATCTACTCTTCTGTACGTATGTATGCAGAGACATTGACCAGGACCCGAGCAAAAACCGGCCCTCTATCTTCGATCAGGGAGAAGAGGATTCAGACCGTGAGGAGTCCAAATCGCAGAGAGACAACGAGGAAGGAAACAGTCCCACAAGTCCGAAAGGAGCTGCTTCTCCCGGGTGAGTGAAAAGGGGCACCCTCCAATCTGCTCATTCAATTAAGATCCCTGCTTGGACAAATCTTGGGCAACGATTCCTTCCATTGAAAGAAGATGACTTTTTCTCGCACTATCACTGCAACGGGGCCCCCGCCGCTTCTCTGTGCCTCTCGCTCTGTGTGTGTGAGTGTGTGTGTGTGTGTGTGTGAGTGTGAGTGAGCGTGTGCTGTGTGGACCTGCCTATTTGACCCATCTTCCTTCCAACATCCCGGTCTGCCGTGTAGGGTGCCTTTATTCAAGTTGCGACTTGGTTTCGGGCCTCCTCACTTGCCCTCCTGATTTTGTTCTTCTCTCTCTTTTGTGTATTTGTATGGCTGCAGGTCTGCCCTGGCCTGGGGCGCCCACGTTGAGCAGGACAAGCTGAAAGTCAGAGAGGTCGAGGCAAAGGAAAGGGAAATGAGATTGAACGAGAAGAGGAAGGAGAAGCAAATCGAACAACTCCGAAAAATGCAGATCGCCATCGAGAGGAACTCCAAAGAAATTCGACAAGGCGTCGACAGAGAAGAAGGTCAAATGAGGACAGAGTCTGGATTGAAGGAAAACGTAAGTCAGTGAGTATATATATATATATATATATATATGAATATATGTATGCATACATATTCTGTATGAACGTAAATGCATGCGTCGACAGAGAAGAAGGTCAAATGAGGACAGAGTCTGGATTGAAGGAAAACGTAAGTCAGTGAGTATATATATATATATATATATATACATATATGTATGCATACATATTCTGTATGAAAGTAAATGCATGCGTCGACAGAGAAGAAGGTCAAATGAGGACAGAGTCTGGATTGAAGGAAAACGTAAGTCAGTGAGTGCATTCTTTTTCCGAGTGATGAACATCAACTCTCTTCCGAAATACATTGCATCGTGTTTTTTTCTGCGTCAATTTCTTTGTGTCTGTCTGTCTATCAATGTGTCCATGTGTCTTTCGAGTGTCTGTTTATCGATCTGTCATCGATGCACTTCCCTGTGAGTCTGTGGGAGACTCGAGCATCAATGAACGCCTTTTTCTTTGTCTGAGTGAATCAATTGACTGACACCGACCCGCTTCTGTTCTATCGCAGCTTCGCAAACTGGTAGTCCAGTTGGGATTGACATCTTTGGGGGACCTCGGGCAACTGATAGAGAGGTGAGGAGCGAGCTAGAAAATTAATGCGAGACTGCAAGCAGGGTAAGGAAGCGGAATACTCCGGTCTTCGGGTCAATGACGTGGGGGATTCTAAAATATCTGGTTCTTGTGTATGTTTCTGTTTGTCTGCCCGCTTGTTTGTCAGCGGGTCAGTGTTTGCGTTGACCTTGCCAGCTGCCTGTCCGTTGAAGGCCTGTTAGTGTGCCTGCCCATGAGTAACTGATTAACTGAATGCAGATACATCAGCAACTCCCACGAAGTCCATCACGTTCTTCCAGGAGAAATTGCAGCGGGCCAAAGGAAGATGAGAGAACTTCTATCGTCAGTTTGTTCAGTGACTTCACCAAGGCGCATTGCTTGTTTTTTGTGAATTGATCAAGCTTGCACTCCACCTATCACCCCATTCCTCCTCTCGCTCTGCCTTTTTCGCCCCTTTGCGCCATTAAGAAGTGTTCCTGTCCAACCTTTCCATCTGGCCGCATTCTCATACTAGATCTCTGCACTGTTGTACAAAAAGCACTTCTCTTCTCCCACTGTTTCTGCTCTTCGCATTGTTTCGGAGTCACCTCTGTCGTCCTCCTCTCCCTCTCGTTCTGTTCGCATGCAGCTCCGTGCTTCCCCTACAGGAAGCAGACGACGCCATAAAATCTGTAGCGGCAATGAAGGCAGCAGTCAGCAAGGCACTCGACGTCAAGTTTCCCTCTGACATCGTCGACAGTCTCCAAGCGTGCGAAGACGGGTTTCAAGAAGTGCAGAGGGAGAAGAGGGAGAACGCAACCCTGTTGCCTACCATGGCGACAAGGGGAAAGAATCTCTCCGTGATTGCCTTCGATTTGCAGAGACTCACTGGTTCTCTCACAAAGGACCTCTTGGCCTTCTGCGAGTACGACAAAAAGAAGGTCGCCGCCGCACAGGCCGCTGTCTCCGTGTTGGTACCTGGTGGGCCCTCTTCAGATGCCGCAATAATTAAAAAAGAACAACCTCCCCCTCTGCATCCGCCTCCCGGTGCCACGTCCGAGAACGGTCCCGGAGAAGAAGAAGCCTTCGAGGTCGTGTGCATTTACTCTGACCCCGCTGCTGACCCGTCCCGCCTCGACAAAACCGGAGCAGAGGCCCTTGAGGTTCTCTCGTCCTTTCTGGGCCTCAACAGCTTGAAACCTGAACAGAGGGAGCTGGAGTCAACGACCGCATCCCCACAGGAGCGCCTCCTGTCCCCTCCAGGAGGACCCTCTCCCAATCGCCCCCTCTCGGGTGGTCGGCCTGTTGCCTCTCCTCGAACGGCACTGCGTCCAGGCACTCTGGTCTGTTCCCTTGATGCCATGGAGAAGTCAGGCTCTCAGGCAAAGAAGAAGACAGAGGGCCTGCAGAAGACCGCAGTCACCCTTTTCGAAGCGCTGAAGACCAGCGTCATGAAGGCAAAACCCATGCCAAAGGGGCTTCGAAATACTGGTCGGTCTGGAAGAAGACAGACAGACAGACAGAGTGCAGAAAGAAAGGCTCCTGGGACCAAGAACATGCAGACAGAAAGGAAGGAAGAAAGTAAAGAAAGAAGGCAGGAGAGACACAGGATAGTCAAGGAGACAGATAGACAGTCCACCTTTTGATGGACAATCTCGGATCTGCTGAGATGCCCCTTCCCAGAGCATCTGTCGACATTTTGGAAAGAAGTGAGCAACTCCGATTGAAAGACATTTTTTTCGCCACTATCGCAACGGCTCTTCTCTTTGCGCTTTTGTGCAATGAAGATTTCCTGTGTTTCGTTTCCCTTTCTGTCGTTGCCACCAGGCAAAAACAAGGCAGGTGCAGATACAGGAAAGGAAAAGAAGCCCAAAGAGCCCCCTCCCCTGACGCAAGACCAAGAGACGCTCTTCGATGCCTACCAAACAGTCATCAACAGAGCAATCAAAGAGGCGGAACAGCTGTCCAAACAAATAGAGGAGAGGAGGGAACAGCTGACTGCTGTGAAGCTGGAAATCGATCAGGCTGAGGCTTCGCTCGCTGTACGAGAAGATGATTTCGAAGAGAATCGCGGAAAGAAAAATGAGGAGCTTGAGGCACTCAGCTCCGTCCCTGACGACCCTGCGCTGGTTCCGTTGAAAGAAGAACTTCTGCGTCTTCAGGCTGAGCAGGAATCTGTGTGTGCGGAGAAAGAAGAGCTCAAAGAGAAATTGGCGCTCCTTGAAGACAAACTGCGCCAGACGATCAAAAGAGCTCTAGAGGAGGCGAGGCAGGCAAATGAGGCTGAGCAGCTGTCTGCTAAAGAAGGGGAAGAGGAAGAGAAAGAAAAGGAACAGGAAAAGCCTGAGCCCCCTCTACAGCAGAAGAAGAAAGCCTCCAACGAGCCACGGAAGAAGGAAAGCGCCTCATTGAAGCCACCCCCTTCACAGCAACGAAATACAGGAGGAAGCCGTCCGTCGTCTCGTACGGCTTCTGTGTCCTCTGGGGTCGAGAAGGACGAAAGCAAGCCTGTTGCATCCGCTGACAGCACTAAAAAGAAGAAAAAACAGACAAAGAAAGCACAGAAGGGTACACCAAAGACTGAGGAAGCAGAGGAGCACGAATCACATGAGAAGGCAGACTCGGAGAGGCCAGAAGAGGACGAGGAGGAGCAGAATGAGGACCATCAACAGAGAGTTTCCGAAATACCGCAGTCAGAGGATATCATCAGGTCCCGCAGCCCACAGGAAGAACCGAAGCACGAAGAAGAAGAGGACCCAGACAACGAAGACGAAGAAGACGACACAGCCGCACACGGCCCGCGTCGTCGCCTCGCTCTCCGACAGCTGACATCCCCCAGCAAACTCTGGAAGCTTCAGTTGAAGACTGCTGCAAAGGAACTCAAAAAGGCCAAACAAGGAATCCCTGTAGTGGATGCTGTAAGTTGACCTCTTTGCAATTTTCTGTCTGCGCATGTTTGGACCGGGACCTCAATTCTCAGTATGATGTCTCTTTGCAGCTTCCGATGTTTTTGCATGTCAACGCTACTATAGTTGTCCCCGGAGCTGCACCTAGTGTTCTGTGGCTTTCAGCCGCCCGTCTGCCTTTTTTTCTTTTTTTCACAGGGAGAATTGCTCTCCTTCCGGGTTACCATCCTATTCGATCCTCTTTTCTCCTTCCGTATCTCTGCTCTCCTCTCGCGCCGGGCTCCAACCCTGAGACCACCGTTTTGCAGTAAATCGTCTCTCTCTCTCTCTTTCCTCCAAACACTTCCTCTCTCTGTTTGCAGACGACCAGGCTTCTTGAAGCACTCATCAAGGTGATTGTAGCCGAGGCGGAAGAACAGAAAGAGAAAGGAGAAAAGGAACAGGAAAAGACAGCACGGAGAGGGTCATCAACCGCAGCCGGAGAGAAAGGCAAAGCCCCATCGGGACCCACAGCCACGATAGTCAAGCAACAGAAGAAGGCGGGGGAGCGGCGGACGAAAGAGAACAAGAAAAAGGTTCGGGCTTCGTGTGTGTGTGTGTGTGTGTGTGTGTGTATGTGTTTGTGTATGTGTGTGTGTGTGTGTGTGTGTGTGTATGTGTGTGTGTGTGTGTATGTGTGTGTATGTGTGTGTGTGTGTGTGTGTGTGTGTGTGTGCGTGCGACGTCAATCGTGAACTTTCCAGAGGTTGCGCCCTGGAACTTCAGGGTGATCCGACTTCCATTAAAAAAGATGACGATGTCATCCATTCTTGTGAGGCCCCGCGTCCTTCGCTCAAAAGACCGCGCAGTGCAAGTGTACAAACAGACTGCATTGTTTTTACAGTTGCGACAACAGACAGACCCGTCATCCAACGCATAATGAAGGAATCTTGTCGCGGTTTGTTGAGTAATGACGGCAGAAATGACTTCTTCATACGTTTTCTTTGAAGATGACTGACACGGCTAAGGTTGAATCGCGTCTGTGGCGATCAGAACGCACACACTCCCGACTTCTTCCTCAACTGTGTCGTTGATTCGCTTGAAAAAAGACCAGCAAGCCGCTATACTTTTCCCTGCATAGAGAAGAGTCCTCGTACAACTGCTTCCACAGACCGCGCTCTCCCCCTTTTCTGCCCCTTATGCTCAAGCTTTCTTCCCCTACCCTCTTGAAACACTAAAGTTTGCACTCCCATCACAGTCATTGATCCATGAGCATACATTCAATCTTGCTTCTTTATGCGCATTCATTCAGCTTCGCTTACTGGAGGTCTTGCTCTTCAAATTGACCCGGGGGAAGGACGGCGGGAACAGTCTGGTAGGTTTCACTGAAAAGGGGGTGTGTGACTAAGTGAGTGAGTGAGTGAGTGAGTGAGTGAAGGAGTGAGTCAGTAAGTGAAGGAGTGCGTGAGTGAGTGAGTGAAGGAGTGAGTGAGTGAGTGGGTTGGTGGATAAGATGAGTAGATGGCTCCGTTTTCTCATCTCAGGTGTGACCTTTTTCCGTGAGGTGTCGGCAGACAGTCAGACAGGATGGCAGAATTTGGCAGCCAGGTTGATAGACAAACACCAGACGGACGGACAAGCATGCCTATCAAGAACAGCAGCGTGATAGTGCATGTGCACGCAGCCATCAACACGAAAAAAAAAATACATCGAACTCGTTGAGCAGGAGCAACTGTAGGATTCCTCGTTAGGTCGCTTTCCTATCGCTTCTCTGCAGATGATTCCTTCTTCCATGACCCAGCGCCGTGGCAGCGTTTACGACGAACAGCAGAAGCTGCGGACTTCCATTGCCAGCTTAGATAGGTTGATCGTCTATTGGCGTTCGAAAATCGAAAAAAGCCAACAAGAAGAGGCGGCGAAGAAGTCAGTCCAGTGTGGAGGGAAAGCGTGGGAGTTCAAGTATGTGCTCCCGTATTTGTGCCGCTCAGCATTCCTCCGTGTTTCTGCCTCTCAAATCAAATTCAACAGTCCGCGCTTTTTACCGGCTCGTCATCATGCATACTCTTCGATTCGGCTGATAAAGCAACCTCTGCTCTCTCTCCCTCTCTCTCTCTCTCTGTGTGTGTGTGTGTGTCTGTCTCTCTCTTCTGCCTCTCCCCTATTTGTCTGTGTCTTTCACTCGCACACGCATGCGCTCTCTCGTTCTATGTTCTTCTCTGAGCAGGCTCTTAAAATCTACAAGCCGATAGCCGGCCCGGCATTGAACGACACCCATTTTCAATCCAAGACGCAATGTTTGCATTTTCCTTTCATTTTGACTGCACCTGTCTTAACTTGTGGGCTTTCTCTGTGCCGCTTGCGACGATTTGTCTGCAGTCGTGCCCTGTTGGGTCGTACGAGCGAAGACACACAGGAGGATCAGGGGGAGGAGGAACAAAACGCAGGAAGAAGGAAATCACGCAGGAGCGTGCTCAGGCAGCAGAGCTCAAAGCGGCTGTTTGACGAGTTTTCAGACGGAGATTCTGTTCACTCGTTCGACGGTCGTTCAAGAAGGAGTTCTCAATTTAGCATCGCGTCTCCGCGTCTTCCCGTGACGATGCAGACCCGAGAGCTGGCAGCCTCGCTGGGGATCGATCTCTCGTCCCTCGGGGATGAGGACGAGGGGGAAGTTGACGGCCACTCAGATGGAGGCAGTTCCTTCCACTCAGGTGACGATGCCTCCCTTGATTCTGTTCCCCTTTCCGCTCTTCTTGAGGAAATCTCATCCGAACACTCTTCTTCTTCCTCTTCATCCTCTTCTTCCTCTTCCTCATCCAGAAAGTCAGTGGGTCGACAGGTATCCCGACACAACATTTCTGTCTACCCCATATCCCGACAAGGGTCGGCTGCTTCAAATGTGGGGGGGGGGTTTCCTGTCCGATCCAGGCGCCCATCCCTGATGCCCGACATTGACCAGAACATGGGACCGAAAAGGTCTGACAGACGATCCAAATCTGTCCATTTGGGACAGCCAGGACAAGCCTTCTCCCCCTCCGCTTTGTCGAATTTACAGGGACAACAGCAGCGAAGGGGTTCCGTCCCTCCCGGCCCGTCTCTCTCTCTCAGCCTCTCTGTCGCTGCCTTCGTATCTGCTGATCCGTCAAAGGGGCGTCGTTCTCGCCGGAATTCCATCTATCAGTCGAGTCATGGTCGGGCCTCTTCGGGAAGTTCTGCAGGAGGTGGAAGGAGGCAGGTCTCTTTTCCGAGAGGAAGGAGGCAGAGTCTCCCTGCAGCAGTGGGGCGTCTACACGGAGAAAGCACTCAGTTTGGGGTGTTAGCGAAGGGAAGCGGCGGCAAGCCTGGGAGGGCATTCAGCACTGACGACCTCGCCGCTCGAGTGCAGAAACGTGGGGGAGGGGAAAAGGCCAGCAGAGCATTGTCATTTCATCGGAGTCCCCTCTCGGAGGCCGGGAAGGGCCGAACGAGAGGGCCCAAAGACGCTGGAAGAGACAGCAGGGAGAGCTCGGCGGCGAGTCTGAGTCCTCTGTCGCTCAGCAGTGGCAGTGAAGGGGAGGGAGCAGAAAAGAAAGAGGGCGGAGAAGAAACTGCAAAAGAGAAACTGGGGGAAACCGATGTCGAAGAACAAGAAATCAACGAAGATTCTGATGGAGAGAAAGAGAAAAGTGAAAGAAAGAAAAAGAATGAGAGCGAAGTGCAGAAGCAGCTCAATCTGAATAGGAGAGTCTCTGTGTCAGTACAGCCGCGGGTGTTTGATCCCCTTTCCGGAAAGGGCGGTGACCCAGCAGACGAAAAAAGCGGAGCAAAGCCTAACGCCGGACTGGACGAGAAGACAAGACGTTCGAGTGTACGCACTGGTTCCACCGTCCAGTTTGGTGGCGTGCGAAATCGGATGCGCCACCCCTTCGACAGAAGACGCACCACCACTGCGGGGGGCGCTGTGTCCTGGCGCGCGGTGTCAAAGCGTGGCATGGGTATTGATAGTGATGAAGAGGGGGAGGAAGGGGGTGGGAAGGAGAAAGGAGAAGATTTGTCTCTGGGTGGTCCTGCAGTTGGAGGACGGAAGGGCGGATCCAGAAGTGTGCGAGAAAGGATAAGAGGTGCCCCCCCGTCCCGTGTTGAGAGCATACTGCAACCCGAGAAGCCGGCCAAACTGGGAAATCTCCTTGCAGCGAGTGCAGCTTCGCTCTCACCTTCAGCGAAGGAGAGGAGGAAAGAAGAAGAGAAGCAAAGAAGAATTGCGGAGGCCACTAGGCGTGCAAGTGGAGGCAGCACCAATTCGATCAGTTCGAAGAGTGACGACCTGCCCCCGAGAAGACAAGAGGACGAGGAAGAGCTAGATGATCCTTTGATGCTCAATTGGAGGAAGTCAAGGACACAGCACGAAATCACAGACCCAAGAAAGAGGAAAAAGAAAAGAAGAAAGAGGGCGAGTGTAGATGAAGAAGCATGGCACAAGGAAGGTCCTTACTACGATTCAACTTCCTTCAGTTCTTTCTCTTCTTCCCCATCCTCTTCTTCTTCGTCTTCTTCTTCCAGCAGTCGTTCTCCGATTTCTTCTCCCCACCAAAAGAAAGCGGGAAGTAGGCGAATGTCTTCAGTCTCTTTCTCGTCTCTTTTTCCATCGAAAGGAAAGTCAAAGTCCTTGCACGAGAGCAAGTCCGAAGCAGAGTTTGAAAAAGAGGAGAGGGAAAGGGAATTGAAGGAAAAGGAAGCGGAGAGCCGTCTGAAAAACTGGTTGAAGATTCAGCAGACACTCAGCAGGAGATACAAAATGCAGGCGAGAGAGGCGGAGAGAGAAGAAAAAGGATACCACGACTCTGCCGATGTTGCCGCCATCCACTCCCACGTCTCCGAACTTTTGCGGAAGAGAAAATTGAGTCAGTTAGTCAGTCAGTCCGTCAGTCAGTCAGTCAGATTCCTTGCCTGTCGACAGTCTTCACACCTTTGGTTACCTCTTCAGAGAGAGAGAAAGAGAGAGGGAGGGGGGGAGAGGGAAAGAGCGAAAAAGAGAACGACAGAGTTTGCATCAGTCAGTAATAGGCAGGACGAAGAGCATTGGGGAGGGGAGCTATCTGCCGACCTACAATCTTCATTTTGCGTTGCTACTCAGATTTTGGTCCATTTTCCTTTTGATTTGAGAGCCAACACCTCTGGTCAAAGAGACAGAAGACATCCACATGCTTGAACAGAAAAACCCTTTCTCCTACCGTCTGTCAGAATGTGTGTTACTGGGATGAGTGTCTGTTCAAGTCGTTTCCTGTGTCTCTCTTTTGTCTCCTTCTGCAGACAAAGAGCGCAAAGCTCTCGAAGCCATTTTTGCTGACGAAACGATAAGTCAGAAGAAGAGAGAGAGGGCCCTTGACAAAGTCCTGAGGAGGGTGACGAGGCAGTACGAGGAGGAAGTGGCCCATCTGGGTCTGAGGGGAACGAAGGAAACTCTGAAAAGTCCCCAACATGCCCGCCAACCCGCGGGGGGGGGGATCAACAGGAGTGGGAGTCAGGAGGACGTCAGTCCCGGACGATTCCGGCCCAAGGAGGACCCCGTCATAGGCCGTCTCCGACGAGAGCAGAGGGAGGAGAGGGAAAAGAGAATCATCAGGTGGGGGCCAGAAGACGGGGGGGTGCTCAGCGGCAGGACGCCTGGCAAGGGCCAGAACGGCCAAGGAGGTCTGATGTTGCAGTCAAAGGCGTGGAAGCCTGGGGGTGACAGTATTCAGAAGGGAGCTCAGAGTAAGTCAGTTGCTCAATCAGTCACTCAGTCAGTGAGTCAGTCCGCCGTGTTTTCAGCTACTCAGTCAGCGAATCTCTCTCAAATCGGTTGCAATTTCCATTCCTGTGCAAAGACGTCACGCACAAAAGACAGGAATGATGCTAATGAGGATGCGAACTGAAGGTCGTCAGTTGCTTGATTGACCGACAAGTTCTCGCGAGTAAGGGCCGATTCAGGTTTGGATCCATAAAGGAAGCATGAGTGTCTGAGGTGGTGTGATGCACTTTGAGAAGATTAAGTGTTTCGCAGTGTATTTGAACGTGTCTTCACGGCTAGCCCATTTATTTAAAATTTCTTTGTCCACGTTAGTCCCTGCATGTGTGTCTGTCTGTGTACCTGCAGAGCTGCCAGGACAAAAGCTCCTATTCGACGTCCAATCTCGAGTGAATGCTCAATTGACGAAAAGGACTGAGGGGGGCGGGGAAGAGCCAGTGAGCGACGGGGAACGGGGGCAGGAGAATGGCCTCTCTCTGTTCGGGAGAGGACACGTGGCCCCCAAACGACTCAGAGGCCTGCATCAGTTGACGGGGGGGTCAGTTGAGGAAAGATGAGGAGAACGGGATTTTTTGATTTGATTCTTGACCTGAGGGAGTCTCACTGAATTGCTTCTCCTTCTTTTCCTTGTGCCCTGACATTCCTCAATTTATTTGCACCTCGGGTGAGGCTTTTTGCACTCTACGCATGTTTGTAATTGTGCGGAGAAAGATGTTTTGCGCGGCCACTTCCCTGGCTTTTGCCCGTCCAGCTTTCCTTTTTCTGCGAAATCAAGTCAGGAACAAACCACTGCAACAAGAACAGGAGCACTTTCATCCCGTCTATAATTCGACTCAAAAATCTGATCTGTGTTTTCTGTCACTTTTCTCCGATCTCCTTTTTGAGCCCATCTGATTCCGTCCTCTAATTGCAGAGGTCCGAAAGGCCCTGTGACTATCGGTGCCCCCAACGTCCTTGCACTGGGCCTCGGCATGTCAGAAGGAAAACTTCCAAGCCGACCCCTGGGGGGATTGAGAAGACTGCATGGGGACACAGGGGCCGCAGTGCCCCTCGCGTCCTTCGGCATCCGTGCGAGGGGGTACAGGAGTCGTCGTAGGGGGAAAGCCTCTTCAGCTCTCGCAACTTCGCTGAGAGAGAAGAAAAAGAGACAAGGAGATGGCGTGAGGATGATGCTCCGTGCTGTCAGACCTCACGGGATGCACAACCACATGGAGGGGGAGGTAGACGGTCTGGGCATTGGAATTGGTGGGATGAACGAGAGGAAGGGCGGGGCTGGGGCTGAGTACATATCAGACTTTCCAGGTCCTGCTCTGTTCACACCTAGACCCCTCTCGAGTCTCAGAGGGGCACTGGCCACATCCCAGTCAGTGCCTGCAGAGAGGGGTGGGCTCTCTCGTGCCACCACAGCGAGAAGCAGAGGGGCAGAAACCGAGAGGAGCAAGAGCGCTCGTCCTGTAGAGACGCTACCCGCAGCTCCACGAAGGGACAACAGAAGCGTTCCTCGAGGAGCAGCAGCTGCCGCACCCTCTCGACAGAGGCCATTGCAGTGGGGCCCTCTTGACATGCTGATGCTTCGGGGTCCTCTAGGGCCTTCTAAACAGAGAAGGGGGTCCAGATCCACGCCTAATATCAACATGGATCATTCTTCTCTGGTAAATGGAGGCAGAGTGCCTCCAGGAGCTGCAGTTGCCTCTATCCTGCTGCGTCCCTTCTCTGCCCACGACTCTCCCCCCCTCCTTGCAGATTCCAATTCCCCCCAGGTGCCCCATCGAGAGGGAGGGAAACTCTGCGTGTCCAGAGACGGGGCTTTCCTCAACCCCTCCACGTCTCTCTCCGAACACGAAGAGAAACAAAACCCCCCAAAAGAAAGAAGCGAAGGAAGCAGGAGAGGAACAAAGGGGAAGGTGAAGCTCGGCCTGTCATCCTCCCCTAGCCTCTCGGGATCCCCCCGCCTTGTCCCTGTAGTACTGGACGAGAAAACGTTGTTGGCCAAAAACTGGCAGCGTACGCGCGTGCCTGCTCAGGCTGCCTCCCCTCCCTTGCCACCCCCATCTGCCAAGTCAGGGGCCTCTTTGGCTGTCTCTCTCTTTTCAGCTGAAGGAAAAGAAGATGGGGGCAAGGAAGGGCTTCCAAAAGATGAACCAAAGAATTCTCTAGGGCACGAGAAGGAAACGGAAGAGGGGAAAGGGTCTTCTACGACACAGAAGCAGGCAAACAAGTCAGGAGGAGAAAAAGACCGGGTGCACTGGGGAGAGTCCGATGGTGAAGATTTGAGGGAAGACATGAGCCTCCAGACATCCCGTCTGCTCGAGCTCATTGACAAGTCCGCAGTTGGTAGCGAGAGGGACACTGAAAGAGACAAGGCCGATATCAGCAAGACCCAGCTCCATCGCCCCGACGGTCCTGTGGCGCTCAAAACCGTTGTGGGGTGGGAGGTGGAGTGGAGAGCACGCCAAGTAATGGAAGAGGGGGGGCGAGACCCATTGCAGACAGACGAGTCCAGAAGCCTCAGCCGCAGTGGGGCTCTGGGCCGTTTCCGTCGAGTCTTCTTCTCGAAATCCTCGGACGTCCAGACGAAATCCCTCCCTCTGCCTCCCCAAACAGCACAGCTGCTTGCCAACTACAGTGGTCTGGGGATCTCATTGAACGGAATGGAAGACAAAATGAGAGCGGACAGAATTCGGGACTTGACTGACGAAACACAGCCCCTGTACTTCTACAAGGAGCAGCTGCGTCGTCGTTTCCCTGCCCCAGTCTCCCTCCCCCCGATGCCCTCCATGGGCTATGTCCCTCTGTCCGTCTCCCTTCCACCTGGACGTGCAGGTGCCAAACGAGGGGGCAACCACATCCTTCTGTCCTCCTCTGGACGGTCTGTGCGCCGTCCTCCCTCCTCTGCCACTCCAGCAAGCAGACACAGCCCGATTCCAACACGAACAGCTCAGCCTGAGCCGCAGCAGCAGCAACAAGAGGAGGCTCGCCCAACTCCTTTGCAAAGTCTGTCCAACCTATTTGATAAGGTGCCGCCTCGGAGCATTGGTGAGCGACGGCAGCGGCGGTTGTCGTTTGAGAGTCTGCAGGGGCGCCTGGCGGACTTCAGTGCCAAAGTAGGGAACGGGCACACGCATATGGGTGCATCCGAAGGGCAGCCTGTCAATTTGAAGCCATCAGAGGTTTCCCCTGAGTCTCCTCCTCTCCTTGAGGGGAGACCTTCCGAGTTCAAAAAGGGGGACCGTCAGCAGAAGGAATGAAGACACGTCAATTGATGGAGTACCTACCTTGCAGGTATCCAGCGGTGCAGATTCTGAGCCAGCGTCTCCAAAAACTGGTTAATTTTTTGACTGTCATTTGAACCCTTCCAATGGCCAGATTTCCGCTCGAAGGATGGAAGAGAAATTTTGGTGAAAGGTCTCAAAATCGGTCTGTCAAGCAAATGGTCCAACTTTGAATGGGGGAGAATCCTCTGGACGCAGACAGCAGGATTGTTCAAAAGTTTAGCAACGGAAAGAAGGTTTTCTTGTCAAAGCACAGCCAAGACAAATGTGTTTTGCATTATTATCGTTGTACACAAGTGAAAGACTGTGTTTTAGCAAAAAGAGAGGTTTCTCCATGCATGAATTCAAACTTTAAAAAAGGAAAGCTTTTTTTTTTCTACCCCAAAACGTTGATAAGTAAATTAATACCCGTGTTTACTAATCAAAAGAATGATAAATCTAGTAATAAATGCCACATAATAATGGAGGTCGACATTTGTCTAAAAATCTTTAGAAAAACCTGGCTAAAAACTTTGGTTTACTAACCTATAAAGTGTTACATAATGTATGCGATGCCCCGTAGTGGCTCACTGGCTATAACCGTCTGGGGTCCGTCTCTAATCGTCTCAATTCATTTGATCACTCCATTCATATACTAGTTCATATAAATGGGATAAAAACGTGGTCTCATCATTTTCTACGCAAAGAGCGCAAACTACTGATAAGAACTAGGAAGGTGTAGAAACGACTGTACGTGGGCTCAGCTGACAGATTCATGCAAGTAGGACTCCATCAGTAAGGGGGAGTATCGATCGATCAGTCGATTACTAAGCACAATCACAAAATAAAGATGATGATATTACACTCTTTAAGTGTGAGAATACACATCGATCGACCAGTCGCTATACGTCAGCGAATGTGACAGGCCTGCACGCATACGATTTTGGGCCGACTAACATGAACTGCACGGGCGGTGCACTGCTTGTACTACGAGGGACGAGGCTGGCCCACGACGCACATAAGCATACACAAGCCAGACGTTAATTAGTAGGTATAAACAAGGATGATTCATAATAACTGAGACTTTCTAGGACTTATATCAAGATAGTTCTAAGAAGTTTTTGGACATATATCTAATTAAACCCTAGATTAAACCACTTTCCGGAGAATTTAAAACTAAATCCTAGATCAGGCCATAGCTAAATTCCCCCAACATTCCCAATTATATAATTTACATATTATGAGGTGTGTATTCAACTTTGAATGTTAGATTCAATGAATTGTTCATCTTAGTGATCAGCTAGCTACTTAGTTTCTCAGACTGCTGGTAGGTTATTTGTTATAGGCGCTGTGTTAGCTAACGTAGCCTAAGATTCCTACGTAGATTCTAATGTATAAATACACTATAATAATATTCAATCTATATCATTGGCTACATCATTGGTAGTCTCTATACTTAGGCCGTAACTTGGCCTATACATGTTGTACAGTTGTAGTATAAGGTTTACCCGATACGTTAGGGCTGGGAAAAGGTTCATTAAAAAAAGGTTCAAATCTGAAAAAGTGAACCTGTTGAACCTGTTTTGAACCTGTTAAACCTGTTTTAAACCTGTTTTAGAGGCCAGACGCGCGGCCACTGGCACAAGGCTAGCCAGGCCCGCGCCGCCCGCGGCCGATATAGGTGAAATAAGGAGCCGGAGCCGCGCGCACAGCAACTGTTCCCAGCCGGTTCAATCTATTGTGTCGGATAGACGCATGTCAGCATATGTTAGCATCATATGTCAGCATGAAAACTCATGCTGACGGTTACAGAAGTGAAGAAGTACACGTGACTTACTAAGTTTTCCCTAGAAGTTTTCCACTTGCAAGGCCCCACATCAAAACGGACAGTCTCCACTAAAGGAATGAGGAAGTATAGAGTTTGTTTGACAGCAGTCTGCACGACAGTGTAATTGACAATGTCTTTTTGGAAGGGCTGCTTCAGACTTATACCGGCAGCAGTCCCTTTGCTTGCTTCCGCTACTGCCGTCTCCGGATCTTTTTTTTTGAACTCCTAGCTACAAGAGGGCTACCCATGGGTCCAACTTCTTTTACTGTACAACCCTTTTTCATTCTTTTTGTTGAAAAAAATTCTAAGTAAGTGGAGGGAGGCCTGGGCTGCCGCTGCAGGGG
>JAHBMJ010000664.1:103582-208483 GCA_018398765.1 Chromera velia | reverse complement strand
GCCCCTCCCGCCGTGACACAACGGTTCTGCAGAGCTACCAGCACCCTAAAAGGGGTGATGTGTTGATATTCTGCTGCGGGCCAAACGTTCTCTTTGTCGGTATGCAGGGAAAACTTGAGATTGTGTACACCTTTTCTAAGAGGAGGGTTCCAACGATAACGGTACGATGGTTAGAAATTTTATACATGGGGACTGAGTACAACACCAGGCAGGCTCCGAAGTAGATAAGAGGGAGGTTGAACAAGAATGTTGCTCCTCGTACGAAATAGAAAGCAGGTGATACAATATTGCTAATTCACATGATCAGGTACACTGATGAATATTCAAAAACAGAGTTTCAATCCGATTTCGTGTTGCAAAAGGTGGGAATGAATGTAAACGTAGATGTTTGGGTGCCACCCGCAGTAGCTAAGAGTGGTGGGGGCCATGGGGGGGAGCAGAAAGGGGGGCAACAGGCCGGGCCGGGAGCAGCAGGTGAAAGAGGCGGCGGTGTATGGAGAGGGAGGGGGGGAGCGGGGGCCGCAGGGCAACCGGTGAGCAGATGAAAGAAAGAAAGAAACGCTGTGATGATCTTATGTTAACTAAATTGGCATGATTAATACGATCATATATTAAATTTAATTATGACATTTTCCAATTTTTTCAGGCTTTTTTGATTACTAATTTTCGACTAAAAACAGTGAATAACTTGAAACTAATACCTAATGTGAGTGTAAATATTGATTTAAACTATTTAAAAACACTACTAAGGCATAGATTCTATAATAAAACGTTCTAAAAATGCATTAAAGCCTAATTTAAAGGCATAAAATAATATAAAAAAATGAGGTTTCTATTAATTAAAAGTGAACCTGTTTTTGAACCTGTTTTTAAACCTGATTCAGTTTCATTACTTCGAAGTGAACCTTGAACCTTTTCCTGGGACTACGATACGTTACTAGCAAAAATTAAATTATATCTAAAAGACTGCAGTGATCCATGTATGGAACTATAGGCCCTACAGTGAACTTTCACTCTTATAAAGAATGAAATAAGAAAATTTTAATTCATTTCCGTTCCTAGCTAGTTTTGTTCATGCTAGTAGCGTTTATGCAATCGTTTGCCTATTATATGCCGCCTATACCTTTGAACCTTAATTTCCTCTCCTTTGAAAAATCGTACGCCCTCATAAAAAAAAAGAATTAAGTTATTATTTTTTGTTTTTATGCACAGTGCATGGGTGTGCATGGCCTAGTCATGGAAACATCTTAATTAGAAGTGCACTTTTGAAATACTTTTGAACACAGCTGATCCGGAAATTTCACAACAGATTCAAAGTTTCTTTATAGTGACGGGTGAAAAGTACAAACAAAAACCGCCTTCCCAAATTGTTGTACGAAATCCAAAAGCCGCTCTTCAATGCATCTAGCAATGCATACATGGTACAACTGAAGTGTCTATGAAGAAGCTGTATGGTGTGCTTTGGTGATACACATAATATTTTGGAATACCAAACAACCTAGCAAACAACGAAGCAAGAAAAGAGAAAGAAGGTGAGCAAAAAGACTCAAAAGACAGATAGAAAGCACTCTCATGCCAAAGGAAACAAACATGCAAAAATACTGTCATGCTATGCCTTTCGCTTCAACCACCCTGAGCGTGCCATTCACTCTCCGCATCGATTCTTTTTCACTTACAACCTCCAGACTAAGCGCCTACCATGATCTGTCCGAAAGCAACCCATCTTCCTGAACGTATACACAACGCTATTTTGAAAATTATGCACGCATGCCCTTCTGGCGCGTGTCTGTTCCTGCCTCACGGGTTAGAAGCCTGTACGTCAGAAACTGATTTCACCGACGTGCTCTTTATTTCACATTTTTCGCACTCCCCTTCCCAGACGTGCTGCCTGAATCCCCCAGCCAGGGAAACTTGCGGGTCCACGCAAACACCACACTGACGCACAAAGATACGTAGACTTCCGCTGACAGACCAGATTATACCAGAGGTAGTCGCAATATGCATCAAAAACTCCTTATCGTACAGACTCATTCAGAAAGGATCAGAAAGGCACAGATGCAGATATGTCTGCCCTCCAGACTCTCAGTCTGACAACGCGCTGACTGCAAGTGCATGCACTCTGTTGATCAATCTCCGTGGACACTCGCCGGCAACGCACATGTTTTTACTTCATCGCCCCAAACCCCTCCCACGCGCTCGCTTGTCTTCCTCCTGGAACTTGCACAGCACAAAAGCCACTCAAATTTAAAGAAAGGCAGACGGACAGGACGAAGCGTATGACCTCTTCCACACCTTGAAGGCCTGTCGTTGACATCCCCTTCCCTTTCAGAAAGAATAAAAAAAATCAATTTGACTTCAGGCTGTAGCACACAGCTTCACAAAGTCTCGTCTCTTCCTCCGATCCATACATGTCCGTTCAATCAACAAAACACTGGTGGACTCTCCTCACTGTATCAGATTCTTTTGGATTCAAAAGCGAGCAAACAGATCCACCATCTCTACGGCAGATTACTGAAAATGCTTTTTGAAGTCCGTTGACTACTCATGTGCGGTTGCAGGCGGCGGTTTGGAGTGTCCTGCCACTGGGTTGTCCATGGTCCTGACAGTGACTTAGGCTTCGGTCTAGAATTCAACCCCTTACATCAGACATCATCATCATGGTACTCAGGTCCGGTAAATTGGACTTGCCCGCTTTCACGGAAAGAGGCGAGGTAGAGATGGAACTCGAGGGGACCGAGAGGAGACTCACGCAAGGCCTCACATCCGAGCTCGGAGTCTGAACACTTGACGAGCTTGCAACACCGTACTCCATTGCGAACGTGCCAAGTGAAGATGTCCGCTGACGCCCAAATGCCCTTGTTGACGATCTCGAGCTTGCACGAGAGTCTTTCATTGAAATCCCCGCCCTGATGACCAAAGAGACACCGAAGACAGCTTCCGAGGAGAACCCGATGCGTCTGTCTGTTTCACGCTCGACTCTCAAGCAGAAGCTTCCCCCCTGTAAAGATGAAATAAAACGGTCACAGTTGCAAGCAAAGCGAAGGAGCTCTGAGAGCATGCCAGCAAGGGAGGAGATGGGAGAGCTAGCTTGGTGAAAGGCAAAAAGGCTTCCAAAAGGAGCGAAGACAAACGACACTAATATCCACCATACAAAAAGAATTTTAAAGAGAAAAGACCATTCTGAAGTGGTTTGAGGAACACGCATCGAATCGGCTCCATAAAGAATTTGTCTGACCTTGAATTGGAAGACCTGGCTCTCGGAAGCGCCTCGAGGTATCTTGAGTTTTTTGCTCTCGACAATTTCTGAGGGAAGCAAAGTTCAGACACCCGAGGATGAGAGTGGAATATTCAAATTCTGCTTGCCAATTGAATCAAGGATTTGTGCCAAGCTCAATCACACGCATGACGGAAGCCTGAGGAAATTTATGGTCACCGCGATCGAATCGGATCTGGAAAAATGACAGCTCTTCCTCATACCTGGCAAGCCCGTTTCAGCCTCTAGCAGTTGAGCAGTAGCCTTCTGTAGCTCTGCCCGAGTGCCCTCCAACTCTGTGGAAGTCTTCTGCAGCTGCTTCTGCATAGCCTGAAGAGAGAAACCAATGAGACGGAAGTGCTTCCTCATGTTTTTCTCCTCGTGTGCCTCCATCTCCCTCCTCTTCACCTTCTCTCCACACCCAGAGACTGCACACTCCACCTCCTGCTCCTCACACTCCGTCTCCACGTGGGAGGACAGCGTGTCCCTGGGCACCGTCCCTCCACAGTTGTTGGGGCACTCGAGGGGGAACTTCTTGCAGGTCGTCATGTGGGTTTCTGTGCCGTTGAAAGGCACTTGGTCCTTGCAGTGCTCACAGGGAAGGAGACGGAAGAGACAAGTCTCGCCGTGCTGCGAGATCACGGCACGACGCATCTTCTCTGTGCACCCCTTGAAGGAACATTCTGTCTCCTGTTCCGGGCACTCTGTGTCGAGGTGCTCTTCCAAATTTGTCTTTGTTCCTGTGAATGAACAGCCTTGCTCGAAATTCAGACACTTCCATTTCACCTGCTCAAGGAGGTTTAGAGTGAAAACACTGGGCTTGGCAAGCTCTGAGAATTCTCCTCTGCAGGTGGGGCACTGGCCGCGTCTGCCAGAAGAGCGCTTGACCCTCTCAATACATGGGCGGCAGAAGACGTGTCTGGCCTCACAATTCGTCTCCCTCGCCTCTTTGACGTAGTCGTGACAGATAGAGCAGAGGGCGTTCTCTGCCTGAGTCTCGAAGCCCTCGGCCGCCAAGGACCGATCAAGACCCAGACGTCTGATGGTATCAGCTACCAACAGCATCTGCTCAGGTTCAGACCCCCGAATTAGGCAAAAATTGAGGAGGAGGAGGAGGAGGAGGAGGAAGTCCGAAGAAAATTCGGAAATCCGTCTCTCTTTATCGATACACTCCGTCTCGCCTTCAAGAATCTTTCGTTTTCTGATTCAACAACTGAAAAGAATACCTCAGTCCATGTGGCTTATTCCAGTCACTACTGCGATGGGGTGTTCCTCTCTCTCTGTTACGTTGTGACAGAAACAGACTGCTACAGACAATTCAAAAAGCACCAAAAAGCAAAAAAACCTCGCAACTGTCTCAGAGCAGGTGTATAACTCGGAAGCTGCATGCGGAGTGCCCATGCATGCACTTCCGAGCTATATATATATGTATATAGGAAGCTGTGCATCATCATACAGTGCATGTGCATGCGTTCAACTGCCTTCCGGGACCGCGCGCCGAAATCCATGATGCGGATCGAGTCGAACATCGTGAAACTATCGGATGGTTCACTTCTTTCGATTGATGAGACAAAAACTTCACACAATGATGTTCACAACTTTCTCGATCAAAGCAACCCTTCAATCCCTGTGTGCCAAAAAGAACAGAAAATTGAGGAAGAAGTGCCATCCTATCTTCAAAGATTTTCTTTGTGAAGTCGAAGTCTTTCGGCTTTTCTGCCCGGTTCTTCGATTGATTGGTTGACAAGTGATCGATCCTCAGAGAACTTACCCCAAGTCAACCTGTTGCATTCCTCAAAGAGAGTTGGCGACACTGATCTTTTCTACTGTGAGACTTCCACCGAGGCAAATAAGTTTGTGGAGTCTTGCAGTGTCCAATCATGGCTGCAGCGGCCGGTCAGTTCCAGACAAACAAGGCAGACTGAAAGTGCATATCTTGAAGAACGCTTATTGCTGCCGTTTGTCTCAACATCCGCTTCCGTGCGTCTGCAAGCTGAGGAAGGTGGCAGACCGATCTCAGGACCCACCTGTCTTCCGTAAGTGTGTCTGCAGATCCTCGGAGAAAGCCGCTGCTGCCCTACCCGCACTATGAGTTTCCAAAGGACCACCATGACGAGTTTGCACGGAGACTCCATAGAGACATTCTGAACTACAGCCTGAATGAGTGCGAACGCTTCATTGCCTGGACAGACACGCAACCTCAGAAACAGAAGATGACGAGAGTGATGATCCTGCAAGAGCCCATCTACGTGAGTTGGGAAAACATTTGGGTCTTCAATGAGGAAGTCGGAAGGGAAGAGACCGTGATACAGCAGAAATGAACCTCCTCAGTCAGCCTGTCGATTCACTGCCGCCCCTTTCTTCCCAAACGTCCTCGGCTTTTCACTTGAGAATGCTCCGCACGATTGTCGCAACTTGGTTTTGTGACTTTGCCCTGGGAGTTCCATTGTTGCAGTGAGAGCATCATTTTCTTCGTCCTTCCTCCTCTGTTGCGTTTGCTGAGACGCCAAGAACTGTGCTGAAGATCATTGTGTTCCTGTGTGAAATGAGTGCAGAGCCCCGTGTCCCTCGGATACTGCACCACGCCCCTGATGGCGGTGTGTCAGGACACGACGGACGGGTTTGAACCTGTGGGGATGCTGGAATGGGTCGGTGGGGGAGGGAGGGAGGATGTACAGAAAGAAAGATTGTGTGGTTGGGATGATCCCTTCTCAACCGTTTCTTTGTCTTTTGATTATCAGAACGGAGAGATGGGGTTCGACGGGCTCCGGGATGCTCAGAGAGGCTGCATCTACTTTGTCGTGTCACGTCTTTTGTGCCAAGTTGCTGCTCTGAGGTCAAGACCAGTGAATTCGTCGCAAGTTTTTCTCTTTCGATTCATGATGTAAAGAAAAGATGCCCAGAATAGCTGCGCACGAAAAATCCAAATTCTGCGTCCTTCATCCTCTGTACGTGTCCTTTCCTGCGTCGGGTCTATCATAAGGGTCGTATGCCTCTTCTGGGTTTACGTGCATATTTCCGGTGATGTTGCTGACGAGGAGCATGCTAGGTGAGCGAATGGATGGATGGATTCATGGCGGCATCAACAAAATGGTGAATCGGTGCATGACTGCCTGTGTTCTTGCTTGCAGCTGTGGCTTCATGGAGTGAACATTCACTTTGAGGATGAGGGGGTGAGTGCACAGGATGGGCAGATTGATGGATACTGTTTTCTGTTCACTCTCCTTTCCTCCCTTCCCTCTTCAGGCATAGCGGCCGTCTGTGTTTTTCTCATGCCTCTTCAAATGACTACAGATTCTTTTTCTTTCTTGATTCTCTTCCTTTCTTCTTTCCTTTCTCCCAGGGTCGCACTCCTCTGCACATGGCTGCTTTCTTCGGGAACGAGAACCAGCTGCAGTGGCTTCTTCACAGAGGGGCCTTCATAGGACATCTGGACTTGCACGGTTCGTTGGTTGGTTCGTTGGTTCGTTGGTTGGTTGGCCTGTGTTTGGGCGTTTGTTCCTGGGGTGCGGAGATTTTCGTTTGCCACGGAGAGGACTGACGGATGAGAGAAGAGTGTGAATAAAGGACCATGCAGAGATAGGAGTGATACTGCACCTAATTGTTGGACTGGCAAACGCGACATGGAGTGAGAAGAGGGGGGGAAGAGTAAGGCTTTTTTTTTTTCCTTCCCTTGACCTTCTATGCCGTCCGGCCTTTCCTTTCCTTTCTGCATTTTGAATTTCTTTAATTGTGTCCTTCTATTGTATCTCTCTCGCATGCAGGCATGACTCCTGTACACTACGCAGCAGCAGGAGGGCACCTGAAATGCCTCTCAGAAGTGGTGGGTCAATCCATGGTTGCATGGTTCTTTTTTGCTGCTGAGTGTTGAATGATTCTCCTGAGGTCCTGCTTCTTCTGTGTGTGCTGTTTTCGTTGGTTCTTGAAACCTCTGAGTTTCCTGATCTGATTGACCGTGCCACTATTTTCTCTCTCAGCGATGTTTTCTCAAATCGATCGTTCCCTGATCTCTTCGCTCATAGACTTTGTCCTGTTCTCCTGCTTCCTCTCCTCCCCCCCCTCCTCCTCATGCAGTGTTGGAATGGAGGTCTCGAGTGTCTCGGCTGGAAGAGCGTCGAGGGGTACACTCCTGCACAGCTGGCGTTGGCTCTCGGGAAGCGCAAAATCTGGTTCATGCTCCACGTGAGGAGCTTGAAGGAGGGCAGGGAGCAAGGGCAGGAATGAAAGCAAGGAAGGACGGAAGGAAGCTCGGCTGGGGTACGAATGCATAGGCTCTTTGCAAATTTCGTGTGCGACGCAGGCAGCCAGGCAGAAAAAAGAAAGAGGACCCAGGATCTTCTCCAGCTTTTCTTATCGGCTGCAAAGATCTTTTGTCCGCCTCCCTGCGTGTATCTATCTATCTATCTCTCTGCGTGCCTTTGTGCTTTTCTGTTTTCAGGTCTGGTACGTCCAGTGGTTGATGATGAAGGCGATCGAGGCGATCCTCTGCCTGAAGGCGTGCTTCCCTCGGAAGGGACAAGCGAGGTCCCCTCGGGTGATCACGGGACGCTTCTCATTCGTGAGTCTGTCGTGAGTCTGCTTCTCATTCTGGGACTCTTCATCGCCTCATTCTCGTGACAGCAGAGACACCACGACGGGGAGAGGAAGACGAGGAGAGAGAGAGAGAGAGAGAGAGGGAGAGAGCCAAACGACAGAAATGTCTGGTGTGCAATGTCCTGCGAGTGTATGAATATTTGTATGCGCGTACTGATGGGATGTCTGCAGGACTTCCTCCGCCTGAACTCTCTGGCCGCGTTCCTCTTCTTCGCCTTCGTTGGGCCGATAGTGGCGCTGTACAACCAGGAGACGAGTATCCTCTCTGCGGGGTCGTGGCTGGACTCTCACCTGAGCTTCTGGGGGGAGAGTCCCTTCGTCTGGTGCTTCCTTACACTCTTCACGGTCGTCGTTGCCTGCTTCACTATCAGTCAGTCAGTCAAAGAGGCAGCTACAGACGGACAGACTTTCCCCCCACTCTTCGCTCTTCTTTGAATGGAATTCTGTCTGTCTTTCACACGAACGCAGGCGGAAAAAAAGCATCCATCTGTCTTCTGTGTATTCTGCGAGTTCGTTGTATTCTCTCTCTTTTTGGTGATCTGCCCCCCTGGTTCCAGTCGTCCACTCATTGTCCTTGCGTGCGTCGGGTTTTTCTTTTTTCTCATTTGACTGGGACTCTTGGGTTGCATCCGTTTCAAATTCCTCCGTGAGCCTGCTTGGCTCTCTGTCTCTCTCTCGTCCAACTTCGCTCCTTGACCCCCCGGCCTTGCTCCCTGAACGTCTGCCTGCCTCCCTGCCTGAAATGACTTCCTTCCTTCCAACAGGCAACCGCAGCGATCCTGGGAGCCCCCGGACTTGGGAAGGTCTTGGGTGGTGGAGAGGAAAGCTGAACCAGTTCGAAGCAGTCTCACTGTCAGTCAGTCTGTCGGTCTTCTGTCAGTAAATTTGAGTTTTTTTCTTCATTCATAGGGCTTCGCCTTAGACCCCAGTTGGGATTTGGTTGTTGTTTTGTTCACAACAAAATCCATGTTGTACACTTTTCTCTCTTAATCCTCGGCTCTGGCCAGTTAGTTACCCAATCTGCTTCCACACCTGTCTGCCCCTCCGTCCGCCTGTGTGGCTGAATGGCTGAATCAGGTTGACGTGATTCATGCATGCACTGATGGATGGGTGGATGGATGGATGGATGCAGCATGGATCCTCTTCTGATCTATGAGGGGACGTCTAACGAGGACGTTGTGAAGACAGGGCACGAGGTCGAGAGGGGGGGCAACCACGAGCTGGTGCAGAAGGAGAAGAGAAGGAGGGAGAGGGCTCAGAAGAGGGAGGAGAGGAGAAGGCAGGCCGCCATGTTGATCTCATCGAGTGAGAACACGAAGAAGCTCTCTGAAGCAGAAAGGAACCAGGCACAGGCCCTCATGTACCACCGACTTGCCCAGAAAGACGCTGCAGAGGAAGCGGAGGCTCTTCAGGCAGAGGAGGAGGAAGAGAGAAACAGAGTGAGGGGAGGAGACGAGATGGAAATGGAGACCGTGGAAGGGGGAGGGAACATGAAAGGGTCGAAGGGGGAGAGAGAGAAAATCGCTGAGAGAGTTGGTCCCTCTGAGAAGGAACTCCTCAAATTGTACAGGTCAGTCACTCAGTCAGTCACTTAGTCAGTCAGTCAGCCGATTGCTTAGCGCCTACTAGTCGACTGCTTTGTTCTCTGAGACAGGACCCATCGGGGAAGCACGTACGTACACACACTGGGGGGTTGTCAAGACGACAGAAGAGAAAAGTGGATCTTCGCTCTCTCTCTCTCTCTCTCTCTCTCTCTGCTCCCCTCTCTGGTTGCCCGCCTTGGATTGTGTGGTTTATAGTCCAACTTCAGATACCTCTCTTCTCTTCAGGTTCCCGTTTGGGTTGTGCGTACGGGTCCGCCAATGCAGAAAGGCTGCAAAACACGCCCACATGATGATTTGTTCCCTGCATGGTTCAGGAATCCTGTCTGCTGTCCATCCATCCATGCAGAGACATGCTGAGAAACCGACAAAGCGTGCTCCCTGCGGTGCGAGAGGCTCTTCAGCACTCAGGGGGTGCGGTGATGGACCCCAAGGGATTTGCTGAGAGGATGAAGAACGACAAAAACGAACTGCAGGCACAGCAAGACCTGGCGCGGTTGGAGTATGAGAGTGACGAGAGAGCAAGGTGGAGAGTGACTCGTCAGTACAAGAAAGACAAAGAAAGACTCAAGGCAGAGGGGATACGCCCTCCCCCCCCTCCCACCCGTGCCCCGCCCCGCCCGGTGGGAATGAAGAGAATGAAACCGAATCCTTGCGGTGCATGCATTGAGGGTGTGTGCTGTGCCCCCATCAAGATGCTCAGAGAGGTCAACGCAGTCACAGAGATAGGCATCGAGGAGGAGAGTGCTGTCCGTTCCCGAACGAATGCCCGTGATTTGAAGCTGTGGGAAGAATTGGCGGAGCTGCAACGGAAGCGGGAGGCCAGCGGGATTCGGGGGGACGTTCAGAGAACCTATCAGTCAACCCGCAGTGGCTGCTGCTGTGCACCCACACACCCGAATAGACCTCCTGGGTTTTGGAGTCGTCTCTTCTGTGCATGGGGTGGGAGAGGGCGGGTCTCTGAGGCCGAGAGTTTCCTTGAGGACGCACGGATGGATTACGAATACGAAATGACTCAGATGAACAAACAAGATGGAGGGGGTGAGAAAGAAGGAGAAGATGATCTTCCCACCTCTGTGTCGTTTGGGTACACAGGGCTTTCCTGTGTACCTGCTCACTACGCTAACATGGGAGAGGGCAGGGGGGAGGACGGGCAACCTCTGCTCTGGGGTGCAGATGAAGACTGGAGGAGGAGGGAGGCTCTGAAGGAGGCACAGACCTTCGATGACCGGACCCGGAGGACCCCCTACGATCCTCTGAGAGAAAAAGCGAAAGCAGAAAAAAAGAGAAAAGGACCTTTTGAGCAGCCACCCGGTGGGTCTCCCAACTCCATCCGCCCACCCGAGAGAGAATGGTGTGCACCCTCACCCACCACCGCAGACGGGGAAGACGGAGGCGACGAATTTCAACTGAGACCCGTGACCACTGACCCTCCCGATAACTGGGGTCGTCCTTGGGGGTCGTTTGAGGGGACTGACGAGTTCAGAGCCCTGAAGGCCGCGATCCGTCAGATCCCCCCGTCAGAGCGCCGTCTCCATTTCCGTCCCGCACTCGAGTCAGACGAGCTTCTCGCTGCACTCAGGCAGGTGTACGCGGATGAGCAGAGAGAGAGGGAGAAACTGAATGCAGCGATTGCTGAAGAGAGAGGGGATGTGGAGGCTGGGGGTGTGGGCGTGAGACGGGGAGAGAGTTTCTCGTCAGACATCAGTGTGATGATTGACGCAGACACGGCAGTGAAGGTCCTCCCGGCTGAGCAGAGGAAGAGATTCCGAAAAGCTGTGGAGATCAAACGAAACTTGGAGGTGAGTGACTCACTTAGTGAACAGGGAAAAGAGCCTCTCTCTCTCTCGCCCTCTCTTTCTCACTGACTCTCTGTGTGTATGCGTGAGAGTATGGATGTGCGTGCTGGTTCGCTGACAGGCAAAGTGGTTGGAGGATACTTGGAATCCGGTTGCACTGCGTGTGATTCATTCATCCTCTGTCTGCCTTTTTGTTTTTGCTTCGCTTTCATTAACATATGTCGTTTCTTTGCCAGCTTCCTTCTCCATCTGCCTTTTTGCTCCAGTGCAAGCAATGAGATTAAGCTTGCAGAACTGATTCAGGTGTCACTTGATCTCTTTCTGTTCCCCTTCCTTGTTTCCTTTGTTCCATTTGACAGTGTGAGCAGCGGACTCGACAGCTCGACGTGAGGGAGGAGAGGGAGGCGCTTCTTCACCAGAACATGGGACGGGAGTGTGGAGAGAAGTACGTGGCGTCAATCCGTCGGGGAGACAAGAAGGTGGGTGGGTCTGACGGTACTTGGGCTGCTGGGCTGATTCAGTGGATTGATTCTTGGTAGTGACTGAGGTCATGGTTCCTTCCTTCTCTTGTGTCCATTCTTTTACCCTAAATGTATTTTAATCACACTCTGACTTCCATCTGGTTTCTGCATGGGAGCGTAGCGCATCATTCGATTCGTTTTTAGGCACATTCATGAACGAATGGACGGGATTGCAGGCGGCCTGCGTGACTTGCCAAGTACTGAGAGCACCGAGGTCCCGTCACTGCCCCGAGTGCGGCATCTGCGTCAGGTCGGTCAATCAGGCAGATCGATGTCCGGGGGCATAGATGATTCTTTCCTTCGGCTGTCAGGGAGCTTTTTGCCCGTGCATCGAGGCAGCATCCGGTTTGGTCCTTTGAGAACGGTACATTGTTCCTCTCTCAGCAGGTTTCTTTGAATTCCCGGTCTGTATGCTGAGCAGTCACCTTTTCTCATTTGCTCCAACAGCTCCTGTCTCTGGCTCCGTGTCCAATATGTCATTTTTATTGTATCGTTGTGGTGCGCAGAAAGAAGGACCACCACTGCTGGTGGCTCGACTGGTGCATCGGTGTTGGAAATCAGCGCAGCTTCTTCTGGTTCATCCTAGCTCAGCTCCTCCAGGTGTTGCTCGTGGCTTCTCTGATTTTGGCCTTCGATGTTCTGAAGGTGATGGAATTGAGTCGATGGGTCTGGGGAGGGGGATGGGATGAGGTCGTCGCATTCTTGAGCAAGAGGGCAGCCACACCCGAAGAGCTCGTCCCTTACCTTGGAGAGGGCTCCTGGGATGCAGTCAGTCGATTGACAGAGACATTGGAGNGGGGGGGGGGGGGCGAGGAGGCAAAATGGGGCTAATGAGCAGGAAGTGAGGGGAGTTATCGGAATTTAGAAACAGCAAAGCGCTTATTGCATGTGTGTCAGAAGTGTTTTGGTTGTGTTCTTCTGAAAAGCTCTTCCGCTTTCACTTTGTTGGCCTTTTTCCATTTCCCTTGGTTGTCGTCCCTTTGGCTTTTTTATTTCGAAATCTTTCCTTCCATGGATGCGAATGCAGGGTTTGTTTGTGGTCCAGTTCCTGGCACTTCACTACGTCCTTGTGATGAACCTGGGCTTCGTCTTCCTTGCTGGGCGCATCTGCGGTCTGATGGTGATCAACGTTCTGTTCAACGTGACCAACGATGAGGTGCGGTCGAGGTGAGTGGGGTGACTTTGGGAGTCAGTGAGTGAGTGGGTGGGCAGGATCGACCGACAAAAGCTGTGAGGGGGGGAGAGATGGGAGGAAGGAACAAAGAACAGCAAGAGAATGACAGGAAGAAAAAATGAAACAAAGACCAGACAAACGGTAAGACATTGTCAAGATAAATGAGACAAAAGAGGCAGAGAGAAAGAGGTGAGTCAGGTGTTCCAAACAAGGCTTTCATTTCGTGTCGTTCAGGTGTGATGGATCGATGAGCGCACTTTGTGACCCCATTCTGCAAGACCTCCATGCTGGTACGTGCTGGTCACTCTACCTCCTTCCCCTTCGTTCTGCAGGCCCGCTTATCTCCAGAACAAATTCAAAAGTCTTCCCAGGGACGGATCGCATGTGAAGGGATTCTCATGGGTCTTCGGGAGTGATGGCTTCTGCTCAGTCATCGGGTCAGTCAGCGAGATTATTTGTGTGTCCGTGCGCAGCAATCTGTGTGAGAGAGAAAGTGAGGAGTCAGAGGAGAAAAGAGAACACCATGCACTTTGGTGTGTGCATGTCATTCGCGACATTCGTTCGAGAAAGTCTGATCAAGTACTCACAAATGGATGGATGGATGGATGGATGGACATGAGGACGTGCAGGAACAGCAGCCGAGTTCGGTCCTCTTCTTTTTTCCTTTGGATGTCCATGAATTGCCCTCCCCCCTCACCCCTTCTGCTCTCCTCTCCGCTCCTCTACTTGCCTGCAGAAATATTTGGAAGTTCGGCACAGCACAGACACACCACCAGCCCTACTTCCCCCCCCAACCTCCACAGCAGCCTGATCACCACGGCAGCAGTCAACCACCCGGCCTTCCTCCTGGTCATCCTCCAGCTCTCCCATTCCACCCCGGAGCAGGCCACCCGCCACCCCCGCCTCAGATGCACCCCGGAAATCGCCCTCCGCATGGTCGGGTCCCCGGAGGTTCTCCTATGCACACCAGTGGAGGCCCCGCGCCGCCGCCCGGTTGGGTCCCTGGAGGTCCCCCGCCACCCCCGCCTCAGATGCATTCTGGTGGAGGTCCGGCACCGCCACCCGTTGGGGTTGCCGGAGGTTCTCCTATGCACACCGCTGGAGGCCCCGCGCCGCCGCAAGGCTGGGTCCCCGGAGGTTCTCCTATGCACACCGCCGGACGCTCCGCGCCGCCGCAAGGCTGGGTCCCCGGAGGTCCCCCGCCTCTCGCCGGAGGTTCTCCTATGCACACCGCCGGAGGCCCCGCGCCGCCGCAAGGCTGGGTTCCCGGAGGTCCCCCGCCTCTCGCCGGAGGTTCTCCTATGCACACCGCCGGACGCTCCGCGCCGCCGCAAGGCTGGGTCCCCGCGCCGCCGCAAGGCTGGGTCCCCGGAGGTCCCCCGCCTCTCACCGGAGGTTCTCCTATGCACACCGCCGGAGGCCCCGCGCCGCCGCAAGGCTGGGTCCCCGGAGGTCCCCCGCCACTCGCCGGAGGTTCTCCTATGCACACCGCTGGAGGCCCCGCGCCGCCGCAAGGCTGGGTCCCCGGAGGTCCCCCGCCGCCCCCGACTCAGATGCTTTCCGGTGGAGGGCACTCACCCCTTCCTTCCCACCCCTCTGGATCGCCCCCTCACTTCCCTCAACAGCAGCAGCCTGCACCGTCATTCTCTCCTCTTGCTCCTGGTTCTGCGCTTCCCGGGGAGAGTTTCCCGGTGGCGGCAGGTCCTCAGTTCCCTCCTTACTACGACACTAGGGGGGGGCAGGCTGGGATGGAGTGGAATGCACCGCTGCCCGGGAACCTGCGGATGTCGGGATTCGATCCAGAGAACCCGCCCCCAGGTTACCACTTGCACGTCGCTCCTCAGTAGGATGGATGGCTGGCACAGAGAGAGATGAAGAGTGATCGAGGGAAAGGGGGGGGGAATTTGGGGAAGGGGGTGGGAGGGTTGAGGTCTCTCCTGGGGTCTCTTTTGCGGAAACATGGGTGGATGCGTGAGAATGGGAAACAGTGGTCAGACCGACAGAAAGTGCGCATTCACTCAGGACGCTGTTCATCAAGGTGCATGAATAGATGCTCTCTCTGGTGAGGCGACACAGGCCGTTGTTGTTTCTGCAAAGCAGTGAACCGACTTCATGTATGCTTCAATTCAACAAATATTTTTCTGTATGCTTCAATCCGAAGCAGAAAGAATCCTTTTTTCTCACTTGGGTGGGACGTGGGAAGTGGCGACATGCAGCGTACGTAAGTCGCGAACAGCAATAGAAAAAAGGAAATTGAAATCTTATCTTATGGGGAAGGCAGGATTGCATGAGTGCCGTCCTTTCCCTCTGCCTCCTTTCTTCTTTCAATTCATCGCCGGACCGAAATTTAATGCTCCGTCTTTGATCTTCCAAATTCAATCCGTGCGGGATTTTCTCACCCGGTCTAGCACGCTGTACGTGTTGGAGTTTATGTCCCAAGCTTGTGATGGTAACTCGCCCAGGAGACCCAGCAGCTGCCGTTTACCCTGGAAACAAATTGGTCAAAGAAATGCCAATCAAAAAGTCACTCTAAAAAAGACTGACCTCAAATACATGCACGCATCTCATATGTCAATAATGTCATTACCGGAGACCTCAACAGCTTGTTACACTCCTGTTCATGCTCCCCAGTCTGAATCCCGGGATTCAGCGTAGGAATCCTAGCTTGAGGCTAGGCTTAAGGATACTTTTTATAGTTGTGAATCTAGGCAGGCTGAATTTTACTTTCAGTTTTACTCAATAAGTTCAATTAAACAATATTTAAGTTATCTTTTAGTGGTCTAGTGTCTTTATAGCTTGCATGTAATCTAGCATGCAACAGTGAAACTATAGTAGTTAGTATAGCAATCAAACACACTAACATTTAAAAATAGGATAAGATCGGTTAGCCGGGTTAGAATTTATTCTAGGATTTATTTTTCATATGCTCTTGTATGCGGTTTATTACCTAGAAAAGGCTTATATTGTTGGCGGCTTTCCTAGTAGCTTTCTCTGAAATTAGGCTTAGAGCTTGATTAAGCTAGCCAGTTAAGTAGGCTCAGTTAGAGGCTAGACCGTAATATTCCGGAAGCATGCTGCTCCTGTTCTTTGCTTGTCGATGCGCACTTCTTTTGTCTCTTTCCGTTTAGTAAGGGGCGCATGCCGAGCGAATTGATTTTTAAAGCGTGTAAGTCCGCATCCGGATCCTTAAAGGCTGCGCGCGCCACCACTGGTCAGCTCGCCTCATGCATAATATTCATCTTTCTATGCGCTTCTCTCTTTGACTGATCCCGGCTCGCCTCTCCTGTCAGTGATTGCACGTTGAGTGACGCATGCTGAGTTCCGATTGTTTACGCAAGTGATTGCCATCTCTGGAACTCTTTCACTTCTCGTTTGGGACTAAGCCTTTCCGGGGTTCCCGCATGCAGGGACTCCGTCAGGCGTCTCCTCTTGCATCTATTTTAACTCACAAAATTTCTCATTGTTTCATCTCGATCGAATGCTAGAATTGAACGTTTATCTTCTTAGAGTGGCTCTCTGCTTGCCATTCTGTAACGACTCTCTCTAGAATAAGGACCTACGGATCGATTTCTTCGTAAATCTTTATTTCTGTCTTCGTGTGTAGCTAGATAATCGTCACGGCTTGCCTAGTCAGATATACAAACTCCTAAGAATACTGCCTGGACAACCCCAGGGAAGTCTGGGCATATTTGAAAGAATGCCTAGGAGATTTAGGGTACATGCCTGGTGGACCCTAGGGGTCTCCCGGGCAAGTGCCTAGTAGACTTTAGGTACCATCTAGGCAAGTTCCTATCTTATCCTAGGTAGTCTCTTAGCAATATCTTCAGTTTTTCTAGACAACATTGGCTGAGTTTTCAACTTTAAAAACGTAAGTAAAAGTATTTAATTGATGAATATTTATAGAAATGTCATGCCCGCGCTTGGTCAGGCATGGCTTCATCTCGCTCTGCCCCTGCTCCTTCATCGAGAAGCTCTGACTTGTAGTATTCAGAAGAGCTGAAGAGCACCTTATCAGCCTCTGTTAGGGTTTCCATGCTTTCCAAAAACCGAGTACGATAAGATGGTTGACGGTAAAGAGACTCAGGTAGATGAGTTTGTGGGGTACGCGCTCAGAATAGGGACGACGCCGCCCAACAGTGCTTTTTACGCAGATGTCGAGAACAAAACTCCCGACTTTTCACTGCTTGAGCAAAAGGGGGGGGGGTCTGCAGATCCGGTCCTGATGTGTATTCAGAGATGGAAATGGGCGGGGGATGACAAAAAGGTGCTGCCATAGGTTAACCCTAAAAAGAAGCTCAAATATGTGATGTATGAAATTTTGCTTCGTGTGGCGTTTTTTGCAGGGATTTATAAAGAATTGCATATCAATGTTGGAGGCGAGGCAATGAAGAGAGCACTTGAAAACAAAGAGGCACAGATGGTGAATGATCGAAGAAAGAAAAAAGCTACAAGTGCAGCAGTAGCAGGCAACTCTTCAGGAAGTTATGAAGAGGGGGAAGGAGGAGAGGATGAAGAGGAGGAGGAGGAGGAGGGAGGGGAGGAGAGAGCAGAGGCACCTACCGGACAAGGACGCTCTGGAAGAGGTGCAAGGGGAGGCAGGGGTGCAAGAGCTAGTGCAAGGGGAGGCAGGGGGGCAGGACGTGGGGCAGGGCGTGGAGTTGCGCCAGCCTCACCGGCTTTGGCCGATGGGTCTGCTTCTGGCTAAGGGTAATGAAGGGAGAGGAGGGAAAGTGTGGAGAGGGGGGGGTGGCAGATATGGAGAGGAGAGGGGGGGGTAGAGGCACCTACAGGGCGAGAACGCTCTAAGGGGGAGACTACCAACAAGGGTGTGAGGGGACGGAGAAGGGGAAGGGGAGGGATTGCAGCTAGTGCCCAAGCCTCAACGACTGTGGCTTGGGCTATACATGGCTAATAGGTTTGTTTTGGGGCAAAACATCTTGGAGGTTGCCTTGAAAAAATATTTTGCATGCTGACTCTTAATGCTCTAAAATCATATTATGATTATTTCTACATAAGTATCATTATCTAACACCGTTTTTTTAAAGAACTCTTTGTCTAAGCTTGCTTAGAATAGGATAGGAACTTACCTAGATGGTGTCTAGGAATGTTTTAGTGTTTGCCCGGTAGCTCCCTAGGAGTCACTAGGCACTTGCCTGGTAGACCCGAGGTAGACTGCCTAGAAGACCCCCTGGTCTACTAGGCATGTTCCCTAATCTACCTAGTAGTTTCATAGCATTTTACCGGAAGTTTGTATGTCTGACTAACCAAGCCGTGGTTCTTATAGTCTAGCACATATCTCAAGACTCAGAGCAGCCAACTCAATATACCATGCGTCCAACAGGATAGCTCCTAGGTACGTACTCCTAGGATGCATAGATCAATCGATCAATTATTTGTAGGAGAGAATCTTTTCTTTTCCCCATGTGTTTGAGGACTTTGCAAACAGTTGACTAGCTGCTAAACTAGCTGTTAAACAGACCAATTCTTATAAAATTCATATTGTCTAAGGTATTTTAACTACTATTTTTATGGTATTAAGATCCGAATAATAATAGATCCGTTTCCGCTCTCTGCTGCAAGAGTACGTAGGGGGCGGAACGAAACATGGGCGATCCAGTGAGTACCATTGTATGCAATGTCCTACAATTGGGGGTAAAAGACTGGTAGATAATGCAGTGTATAAACTCACTGTCTGCATGTACACCGAGTAGTATCGATTGAAGTTTGTATCACTCTCTGACAGGGTTAAAGAACGATCTGGAATAGGGGAAAGAGTCGCAAGAGCACAATGGGTAGTGGCTGCTGGAGTGAGAGGAGTGGAAAAGGAGGAGGCATATGTTCGGGAGCTGGTCTCTTTCATCCTATAGAGCGTCTAGTAAACCGTGAGCCTCAGAAACTTTAAGCCTGCCCATTGATCAAAGCTTATTTGAGGCAAAGCTTATTTGAGGTGAACATAAGCAGTGGGTGGTTGTTTAGCCGTCTGACTCGGGAGGTTGTGGCGGTTCATGCTTATGTTTTTATGGCTGGCTCAAGCCGGCCCTGTCTGTTGACTTCTGCATGCATGGGTTGCCATCTGTCTCTGATTGTCGGAGACCCTAGGCTCAACCAACCTTAAGTAAGTATAAGTAAGTAAATAGAATTAATGTTCAAAAGTTTAAAGGGATGGCTTTCTACTCTAATGCCGAATATATAGATTTGGTTCATAATAATTTAACGTCTTTAATTTCAGGCAAGACCATATTATTTTCTGATACATTGTTGCTAAATATGAGAAAATATAATTCTCAATTTTTCTAGTTTCAGCTAGAGTTCTAATATAACATATGCATAAACAAATCATTTTAAGATTCATTTAAAATATAATATACCTAAAAATATGTTTAACGCGGCAAAGCCAAAGCGGCAAAGCTAAAGCAGCAAAGCTAAAGCGGCAAAGCCAAAGCCAGGGGCAACCATGGCGGCAACCATTGGCGGCAGATGCTGCGAGTCGATCGATCGTTTTCAGGCTTTGACATGGGTACGAAGAGAGTAAGTAAACAAGCAGGCAGCCCCACATGGCCGCAGAAGGCTTCCAGCTCCCGACATAATGAGCTTCTTCTACAACAGTCGGAGACGGCTTTGTAATTAATTTTTTAAATTCAAACTTCTTGTTTCCCCAGTCTGAGCAGTCTTTTGACACAGTTGAGGCACCCAGAGTTGCCAGGTGTCCCCTCACTCCGGAACAAACAGCGGATGCGCTAAAAGAACAACCACAAAGCAAGCAGAGGAAGCAAAACACCTACAATGACCTCGGAGCTTCAACCAACTGAGGAGACGCCTGCGAGCTGGGCTCTCTATCCCACACAGATCCAGAACCATAGTAAACACGGCTATGCCCGTGACTCCGCACGCCTGGAGGTAGATGCCAGCCTTCCAGGTTTCCCCTTTCCTTTAAAGTTAACCAGACAAGCCGCACTCACGGCCGCAGCCAGTTTTTGAGAAGCCAGTGCTGTGTAGAAGAAGAAAATTGGAGGAGACGGTGAAAATCTGGGGGCATGACTCGATAGGGGTTTTCTACCTGGGTCAGGACGGCAAGTCACACGTATACACACGTCATGGAGCACTTTAGGACGACTCTAATGGCGTGAGTTTCCCAGTATACGAACACCGGTCGGGGAAAAGTAAAGAAAATAAAGAAAAAGAGAAAAAAAGAGAGATGGGATAGAAGAAGGTGGGTAGCTTGGCTCCCCCCGGTCATTTTTTAATCCTACAGACCAGCGTTTAAAGCCGACCTTTTCTCATAGTTCAGGACAAGCCCCTTTTAAGCTACTGGAGGTCATTTATCGTGTTTTTACGTGTGCTTTCTCCTTTGGGGGAGGGCTGCCAAGCTTGTCTCTTGCCGAACGTTGGAAGCCTCGAAGGCTAGGCCACTAGTCTAGGCAGACAACGATGGCATATAATGATGATGATGATAATAATGATTTCTAGACATCATTAACAACTTGTATTGTTTTGTACCAAGTTTTATATAAAAAGGGACTTTTTGAAAGTGGAGCTTCAGAAGAATCCTCGGCGTCGTCTTGCCTTGGTTTGCTGCCGCCGCTGTGAATCTCATTGCGTATTCCATGAATCGGGTAGACCGAAGCGCACTAAGAAGCGCACGAATCGGAATCTGCAGACAGTCATACGTCTGCTCTTTTTGCCGGACATATTCGATGAGTTTGTACATATCAAACAGGAGCAGCACGTGTGAGGAGACTGAGAGCGCTTCGCATATGCTGCACAGTTTGCTTTTTGATTCTACAGGCTATCGAGATCCCGACTCTGAATGTGCAGGAAACAAATCAACGAAGACTGAAGACAATTAAGAAATCCAGGCAGAAAGAACGCGGGCTCGGGCTCACTTCTGTCTCTCCCACAACCACTTCTCCCTTGTCAGGGGGGCTCGGAATGGGCTCGCCCTCTGCCTCAAAACCCTGCAGAAAAATTTGGAATGTACCCAGAGAGAAACATGGAACAGGGTAGCCGGGTGGGCAGAAGATCGTCCCCAACTGGCCCTAGAGCGGCATTGCTCTCATGTGGTGGCTTACAAGAAAAGGAGGGCAGAAAACGAAAACGAAGTGCTTCAAAAACCAAAAAAGAAAGAAGAATGCCGTGTACCCCACCGCACCTATTCTCACCGCTTTTTGTCGTTTCTTTCTTTCTTTTTCTCTTGTCCTCTTTTGGAGGACGCCACCCGTCGACCACCTTCACTGCCTCAAGAAGGACGTGCTGCACCAGGCGAAAGAGGAGAGGGAATAAAGAAAGGAAAGCGACCAAATCGAACCCATGATGATTCCCATCAAGGGAAGAAAATTTACAAACAGACGCATAAATGAAATCCGGCACTTGTTTCTAATGTTTTTTCTGTGTACTAGTCTGTGTATGTTTGTGTTTTTGAATTGCTGAAACCCTTGCTGTGCCTCAAAATGTTTATACTGCAAGGCCAGTTGCTCACGAAATCCATGGCACTCAGGCACATATATAAATAAATGCACGCGCGCGCGCACACACACACACACAGTGTCACACACTCACACACACATACACACACACATACACACACACACACACACACACACACACACACACATCTGTATTCACATACACTCATACACAGAGGACCTTAACCCAACGAATTCCTTCCGTCAGAACAGACCTGTCCAGCCCGACCAGTCTCTCTCTCTCTCTCGTTCTCTCTCTCTCTCTCTCTCTCTCTCTCTGCCCATCTCTTCCGGGGACCGCACAAGGTAAGGAAACCGAATCAAGAGTTCTTCGTCCGGACTGTCATTGGGGTGTAGGAAATGATAACGCGTAATGAACATGTTGAGGGTCATTTTTCCAACCCAGATCGACACTCACATGGACTCCGACTGACCGTTTTACTCGACTCGAAGGGAATCTTCAGAGTGTCAAGAATGAGAAAGTCCTGAGGTCCGACAGCGTGGCGGCTCCACATGCTCTCCCCCGTCGCATCGTGAGATCTGTATTCGACATGGAACCGTATCATGATGTTATGCTTGCGTGGAGCGAAGTTTGTCTCTGCGTCAGTAGACCCACGATGAGGCTTACATTGAGAGACAACAATTCCGGCAGGCACAGAAACGCGAGCATGAGACAAAGAAAGACAGCAAAAGAGCGAGGGGGAGAAACTTAGCACTAAAGAATGAAATAGCAAGTACAATCAATGCCGAGAAACTCCAGAAACAAAACGAAAAATGCCACCACCACATTTTGCGATCACTTTAATCAGTCTGCTCACTTGAATCCCGTCCCTCTCTCGTGAGTGGGGTAGCGGACTCGGCAAAAGACTCTGGCTGCATACGAGGCAAACCACAGAAGCTCTGCATTTTCGCGCGGAGAGAAATAAACAACAAAGAACAAGAGAAAACAACAAAGATCACGAGAGCAACAGTGGCTTTCTACGGACGTACGCGGAAGAGATACCCAGGCCATTCTGTAAACACTTGCATGGGCAGAGAAACCCCCGACAGCTTCAACCTGGGAGAGGATGCTTAATCCAAAAATTGAACACACGAACACAATCTTGGAGACTTTCTGTCGGATTTTTTCGTCCATGGCCGTGGGCTCTCTCTGTGCGGACAAGCACGCAAAAAAGGGTATATGTACACTGAGCATCGATCAAGGGGTGCAGACAAAAAATTAAGTGCACACGACAACGCCTTACAACTTGTTTCTCCAGGGACCGGCTCGAGATCAAAAATGGTCGCGTCTATGGTCAGCACGAGGGCTATTCCCCGCCCGTCCCAATTGCCAGCCCCCTGCTTCGAAAGCCTGCCGTCTCCTGATATGACCTCCGTCCCTCCTCTGTGAGGGCTCTCTGGCTGCCCTTCTCCCTCAAGCTCCGAGACAGTCCGCGTTCCCATCCCAGTCAGCTCCACAGACACAAAACCCAGAGTCGGGGTCTCGGAGAGCTGCTCTTGCTGGGAGAGATGGGAAGGGGGGGGTGAGAGAGGACACGTTAAAATTTTCACCGTCGACTGGCACAGACCCGGGACACTCACGACAGCCGTACCGAAGTGTCGGGCTCCTGAGGTTGTCACGGTGTAGGCTTCAATCACCTGCAGGGGGGTGAGAAGAGGCAGCGGTCGCGCTTCGTGAGCAAAAGCACGGACCATGCGCGCAGAGCGCGACAGAGCAATGCAATGGAGGGTAAAATCTTGTAGATTCGCGTACTTTCTGGCTGATAGATTTATTGGAAAGATCTGGACAGTGTTTTGTGTGTGTGTGTGTGTGTGTGTGTGCTTTGTGTTGAAATTCGGCAGCTTCTTGTCAAGAATCAATCAGCTTCTTGGGAAAAAAGGAAGAGAGACCCATACGGAAAATGAAGGAAAAGAAAGGGAAAGAAAAAACACGCAGCCCACCAGATCACTCTCCGCCCCAGTCCTCAAACTGCGCGCAAGCGTCTGGTCAAACAACGCAACTAGAAGTTCCCCTTCAACCTCAGAAACTCTCTGTACGCAAGCGGTCTTCGAGCTGCAAGCAAGAGCAACAAAAACAAGAACAAGTCCCAGGACGCACCCATGGTCACGGACAAAGATCAATTCACTAATGTATTAATATATTAATACACTGCTTTGCAGAAGTCTTCTGAGGAATACAGTCATTCCCTCTGGCGATGAAGCCTCCTACACCAACTCACTTTCGAGAGCATCTGTCGTCGGCGTCTGTTGAGAAGCGCAAGCAGCAGCGCACTGCCGTCCCTGCACGAACCGCCGCTGTCACATGCTTCCTTCAATTTCACGTCCTTCAAGTTGGGTGAATAAAATAAAGAAAAGAGACTTCTCACAAAGCTATCGATCGATCTGCCTGCCACTGCATGCGCGTGCGCCTTCTGACCCCTCGACCAATCCGTGCATGCAAACGCTTTTCTTTTCAATACACCCTCTCACACCATCAGATGGCAGCTTGCAGCTGAAGCGTTGCGTTTTGTAATCCGAAAGAGGAAGAGGACCGACTGAACAACGTAAGCCAAAGGCAATTAAGAGAATATTTGATCAGACAGAGCAAAGACGCTGCAGGCAGGCAGACGAACAGACAATCGAAAGGACTCACCACGAGGGACACCGTCCTCTCTGCAATCTTGAGAGGCACGAGGGAACAGCAACCTTCCCCTCTGAGCCCACGCAATTCCTCAATGTATCGTCGCCCTTCCTCTGCCACCGCCCTCTAGAAGAACACATGCCATTCCTCGTCACGCTCCATCTGCACTCGCCCATCGTCCACAACTGCGCCGCAGTTCCGATCTGGCAGGTGCCGTTGTTATTGTTACTACAGATTGCGTATTGAATCAGAGCCCGCAGCATTCCCCTCAGGGCGCCTTCATCGTGGACGTACAGGACTTCACCGAAGTGCTGCTTGGCGATGAGTCCAAAAACTGCCCAGACGCAGTCCTCCTCAAAAGTGAACTGAAGCTGGAAGAACGTCTTCAAAAGTAACAGCAGCGTCATATTCAAATGCTCCCTCGTCCCAATACTCAGCAGATGCAACCGCGGGGGCTCTACGGTCAAGTTACGGTGCGCTTCTAGTTGAAGGCGGAAAGACACATCCAAAAACTCAAACGAATTTTCATCTGGGAACTTTTCCCACAACTGATGAGCGTGCCAGTGATTCCAGTCGTAGTGGGGGTCGGGATGGAAGAACGTGGGCAGGGGGGGAGGGCTCAGGGGGCTTTTCAGTGCCACGAAGCCGGTATGTCTTCAAATTCTCGTGGAACAGCTGTGGAGTTGCGGGGCGAAATGCCATGCGGCGACCGCAGAGCACGAACAGTCATGCCCTCCATCGCTTTTGCACTTTCCTCGACCCCATACACACGCGGGGTTTCTGGCTGGAAGACGTGGGCCACGATCTCTTCCATCTTCTGCTTGTATCTCTCCAAGGCCAGTGGGTGGAGCACTGTGAAAGCGCTTTCTTGGAAGATCCACCCACGCTGCAGGGATTCGGAGGTCCTTCCTGAGGGGCTCGATCGATCAGCCACAGGGGCACAACCGGGAGTAGCGAGAAAATCGTGCCCATCTGAGGTCCGACCTCGTCTATCAACCTCCCAAAATCGTGAGCTGCGAAGTCCAACCATCCCAGCAAACACTGGTCAACGATGAATTCAATGAACCACCCAACGTTCGATGGAATCCTCACAGTGCGCCCGTCACTCAGCGAGCATTCCCTTACGTCCTCCCATCGATAGGATGCGGCTACAACGCCGAAACCCGCAAATGAGCTAGACCCCAAGTGCCGGCCGGGGAGGCAAGGCCACCTCCACCAGCTGCCATCATGTCCGTCTCAGAGCCCACACGGTCTGCCACCGCTGCCCCCAAAAGTTCTCTCATGGAGTCGTGCACTTGCACCGCCCCCGCACTCAGGACAGCGTCTGCATCTGCTTTTGACACAAGGAGCCGCGTTGTGAGCGATGCTTCCCCAGACGGATCGAACTCCTCTCTGTACCTAGACGTCCAGAAGGAGGCCTCACTTCTGGGGTCCTTCTCGATAATCTCATCAACCTTCTCTTCTGTCCCGGGACTCACACAGATGTGTATGACCTCACGAATGGGCTCTCCTGAGCGTACACACAAATCATTCGTGCAGCGGAGACATTCCCGCGTGCGCGCTCCGTTCAGAATTCGGATGGGTCCCGTCTCCCAGCCGTCTATTTGGAATTTGGGATGCGGATCTGGTTCGGCGTGGGCCTTCCAGCCGGCTCATCAGACAATGGCCTGATGGAGCTTTTGGCGTCGCCTACAAGGTTTGCGTCCATCCTGACGAGCTGATCGTGGTGTCTCGACCTCCTTTAATGTCGGTATAATTTAAAGTCAGTCCGAGGAATCTTTAAGTGGACTCTTTAATGCGTGCATGCGGCCCATTCGCACACGACCAGGATGTGAGTGAAAAACAACGAGACGTAGGAGAAACTTCGGTGGCCTGGAGACGGACAGAAGGTCAGGAAGACTGTGGGACTTGGATTTGGGGCGAAAAGGCCAGCTTGCTTAGTAGGAAACTTAGTGGAGAGCTAGCATGTGGAGAGTTCATCATTCAAATATCATTCAATGGCATATATTAATATGGAGACGGCATGCATCGCGATCATGCATGGGTCAAAAATTTCCTTTCCTCCTTTTCGCGCGCGCGCGTCTTCGCGCCCAAAATGGTCAGGATGACATTTCTGGGTGCGCAAAAAAAGCTTTCTGATCTTGCTCTCTGCACACTTGCATGAATCTGCACTCGGAATCCCAACAATTCCATTTAATGCCATATTTCTGCCCAGTACATCTTGGTACATAGAACCAGCTCGACAGCTGATGGATGTGAACTTCTCCTCAACAACACCAACTTGCAGACGGGACAAAGAGCATTGTGCACACTTGGCAGACCGGAGTTTCAGCGGCAGACTTTCTGCAGATCTTGTTCAGTGTGAGAGGCAGACTGACCAACACAAGGACAAAATGAGCGGCGGACCGGACCTTCTGAGCACCTTCGATTTCTCCGCCATCGAGGAGATGGACCCTTCCATAAGTGAGCAGACATGATGAAGGTGAAGTATACCGCGTTATGGCTTTCTATCATTCCACCTGTCTGTTTTCTGTCGTCTTGTACGATGTCGTGTTGCTCACTTGATAAAGAACTGACAAGTGTTGTTCAGCTCCCTTCCCTTGCGATCCCCTTGGACCCACTTTTCTCTGGATGCTTGCAGGAGATGGCCACCGTGTTGTGTATGACCGCGAGTGCCCCTTCGAACTCAGAGTGCAGGACTCGAGGAGCAGCCCCACGGTAAGTGACATGTGAGAAGAGAAGTGCTGCGACCAACTGATCGGATGTTCACGAGAGTACTTGCTGTCATGTCAACGCCAACGCGAGTCGCACCTGCAAAGGCCCATTGTCTCATATCTTCGCTTAGATGCTCCCTGTTGTGTTGTGTTCAGGGGGGAAAGGTGCATGAATGGAACAGATATGCAAGACAGAGAGGGTGCTGGGCAACGGGAAGGACATGCAGTCAACTGACGTGTCCACTGTGTGGGAGAGACCAACTGAGACAAATCCGGAGAAATGCGATGACACAATTCAGATGGAACTACACAATACTCTCTCTCCCCCCCCTCCCCCGGCCCCCTCACCGTCGCGACCCTTTCATAGACTGCACAAGTGCCACGGACAATAGAAGCACAGAAAATTCCGTTCCTCCCTTCCTTCTCCGTCACTGTGTCTGTTGCAGGAGGTCGGGACTCTGGAGGCCATCAAGTGCAAAATCGTCGTCTTGGTCGGTTCTTTCTTTGTTTTCGGCGAGCTTTTGAAATTTGTGCCCCCCTCAGTCCCTGCAAGACCCATGGAACTGGCGGGTTTGGTTTGTTTGGGCGGTTCACTTCTTCTCTGGTGCTCTGTTCTTCATCTCGTAGGAGAGCGGACCCTTTCATCATTTTGTGTCTGTCTTGAAAGTGTACTGATGTGCGTTCTCCTGAAGTCTGCGTGCGCCCCCTTCCTTTTTATCCGCTCTTTGCTTCGTTCTGCAATGATTGTCTGTTGCTATTCTATCCTTCTGCCGCTGTCGACTCTCCCACGTCTGTTCTCGTCTGTTCATCTTGTGCTTCCACACAACACACAATGGATGGACAAATTGTCACTCAAAACAAGCACACCCACCAACGAATGTGCAGGGAGAGGAATCGATGCCCCAGGAGGTGCGGGTAGAACTGATCAGCGAACACGACCTCTTCTTCCATTTTCACCATACGTCAGTCCGTCCATCCGTTCGCCAGTATGTCTGTCTGTCTGTCTGTCTGTCTGGAAGCAGCAGAGGAGTAGCGTGTGAAACCAGTGATCACGTGAAAGTCTGTCGGGAGGTGGAGAGGCAAGGGGCGCTTAACTCTCACCTTTCGGGCCCCCTGCCCACTTTGTCTGAGTTGTCGTGATGTTCCTTTGTCTTTGCTGCTTTCTTTCTTTTGTCTATTGTGTCCATGAAGAAAAGAAGGGAGAAGAAGAAACATATAGTCTGTCTGTCTGTCTGTCTGTCTGTTGTGTTCATGAAGAAAAGAAGGGAGAAGAAGAAACATATAGTCTGTCTGTCTGTCTGTCTATTGTGTCCATGAAGAAAAGAAGGGAGAAGAAGACACATATAGTCTGTCTGTCTGTCTGTCTGTCTGTTGTGTTCATGAAGAAAAGGAGGGAGAAGAAGAAGAAACATATAGTCTGTCTGTCAGTCGGTCAGTCAGTCAGTTTGTCAGTCAGTTTTTCAGTCAGTCTGTCAGTTTGTCAGTCAGTCAGTCAGTCAGTCAGTCAGTCAGTTTGTCGGTCAGTCAGTCAGTTTGTCGGTCACTTAGTCAGTCAGTCAGTCAGTTTGTCGGTCAGTTAGTCAGTAGGTCACTCAACGTTTGTTTTCCTTTTTCATCAGCGAGCACCTCAGTCTGAATGAGAGGGGGAGAGCGGAAAGGCTCGTTTGAGTGGACAGAAAGGAACAGAGCAGGGTCAGTCTCTCAAACGACTGCATGCGTCAAACAAGAAAGCTGAACGAAACAAAGGGATGCGCAGTGTCTGTCTGTCTGTCTGTTCACCTCTGCCTGCCGCCCCATGAGTCTGCCTGCAGAGTCAACGAGGAACGTTTCCGGGGAATGCAGGAGACCCAGAAACTGATGATTGACTTCAACGACTACGTCAACGTTCTCGTCAAGATGCTCAACTCATGCATCAAGGAGCCCCACAGGTACGCCCTGCAGGCATCTGGGAGCTTTTTTTTTTTGTGTGTGTGACTTTTACCAAGGGTCCGGTTCGGGAGGGTCGACGCAAGAAAGTCTGGCGTTTTTCCTTCTCCCTCCTTTTGTCGTGGCTCCAAGCCTGTCAACCTTGTTCCCTTAATGCTTCATTGAAAAACGATAAGTAAGTAAACACGCTATCTCTTTTCTACTGTTTCCCTTGTGTCCAGGCAATTTTTCTTCTTCTCCTCCCTCTACAATGTGTTTGTGAGCCAAAACGGAAGGGCTAATTTATCCTTGCACATTCTCGCAGCTTCCTGGCTGTGTTCGTGATGCAAAAGACTGGACAGGCACGACTTGACTTCATTCAGGCAAGCCGGACTGGGTGTGTGTGGCAGAATGAGGGGGGAGAGGGGGAGCTGATGAGGGAGAACAAGGACAGGAAGTGAGAGAAAGTTGAAAAGAAACAGGACAGCCAGCGGCCGTTTCGTCCTTGCTCTCCACATCTGTTTGTTTCTTCACTTTTCTTTCCGTGGAAGCATCATGAGGTTTTCAATACAGGTCCCTTGGTGTGTCTCCGCGCCTCCGTCTTCTGTTTCCGTTTCGAGTGACGTCTGCAAGAATGCATTCAATTAAGTGCGCACATGCCCCGACTCTGTCTCTTTACCGGTCCGTGTGTGTGTGTGTGTGTGTGTGTGTGTGTGTGTGTGCAGAACATGGAGTACAAATTCGTTGAGCTGCTGAGCTGCGACTTCCTGGCATCTGACGAGAACGTTGTGAGGGAACAGATCACTTTCAGGTCCGTCTTTCGTTTGAAGGGGTGGGAGGAGGAGAAAGCCGGAAAGGGACACTGAGTCTGTAAATTGAGCCCTTGAGTTTTTGAGCTCAGCAGTCTGTCAAGAAGTGGGGCGGGGGCCTTTTGGTGTGCGTTAAACTCGACTCGGTATCTTTTGAGAGAAGGGGAGGGGGATTTTGGGAGAGGTAGGAATTGTGAAAGAAACGTAGAAACGAATCTTCTCCCCTTTGCGTCTCGTACCTCTCTCTCTCTCTCTCTCTCTCTCTGTGTGTGTGTGTGTGTGTGTGTGTATGTGTGTGTGTGTGTGTGTGTGTGTGTATGTGTGAATGCCTCCAACAATACTTTTCTTGTACATCCTTTGTGCAGGTACCAGTCAGTGAAGAACAAGCTGCAGATGCTCCAAGCTCGGATGCACGTCAGTCAGCCCAGATCGAGAGCGTCCATGCCTGTTGCATAAATGGTGTTGTGCATGCACAAGGGTCTGTATTCTTTCAGCAGTGCTGAAAATTCTGAAACCTGTTGTTCGACCTTTCCCTTTGCTGGCTGTGGCGCTGTCTTCTTTCTAGGCACTCTCTCGCATTGCCATTCGTTCTGTTTTCCACCTCTCCCATCCTTTTTCCGTAAGTTTCACAGGCCCATGCCCTCTTCCATGTCCCTTTCTGTTCTTTTTCCTTCAGGACATCAACGCCTTGGTGAAGGTGAAGCATCCGTCACTCCTGCTCCAGCTCCAGAAGGGGGGAACTGCAGGGGGAGCACCGGGGGCAGGTGCGTCCTCGCAGGTCGGGGGCGCGCCGGGGTCGAAACTCCTGGCTCCTGGCAAGCGGTGAAGGAAGGATCGAGCGATCAGACGAGTGGACGACATGATCCAGTGTGTAGTCAGCATCTCGGAGGTGGGGGGTGCAACACTTAGCCTTGCCTTTGTATGTACGCATGATCGATCCATGTATGGTATGTAAAAGAGAGGTTCATGGGAGGTGCCGAGACGAGGGGCGGAGTAGAGGGATGAAGTAGGAGAGGGAAGGAACAAGGACCGTGGGGTGAGTGTGCAGATTGTCGCTCCACGGAACAAAAGAGAAAGGAGGAAAGGCAGAAAGGAAGGCAGGATGCCCGAGGAGTTGGGGTGATAAAGGTTTCCAACCAACTAACTTCTCAGTAGCTGGATGGTCTTCGCGTAGCCGGTCGACTTTGAAGCTCGCTTGCGCGACAAACACGTACCATAGACGAAATGAAAACCGGACGAAGAAACAGCAAATCAAAAAGGAGCCACCACCCCACCCCAACCCAGAGAAGCTGCCAGAGACCTTCACCTCAATTGCTTCCCATCAACACTAGCATCAACACCAACTTCCATGGAAGCAGATCTGAAGGACCCTCTCTGTCGACCATCGCGCCCGACCACCTTCCTTTCTTTTGCGTTTATCATTTGTGGCAAAAAATTCAAAATTACACTTAACGATACACAATAAATGAGATATACAGAAGAATTTGACTCGTGAAGTCCTTCTTTCAATCACTTGCAATATATCCACAACACTAGCATCTCCATTCCTCAATGCTTGTAATTTTTTAAATTTTTTGCACTAGTTTCTCCATTATTTATATACATATTTCTTTTTATATACAATTTTGCAAGTATAGCTAAGATTTTACGGGAATTTAGGATTTCAAAAGATTTTAGTGGTTTTGAGTTAGGGTTTTTAGATATGATAGAATTTATCTTGCAGGAATTATCGCGGTCTGCTACCTGGTTTGCTGCCAGCTACTAGGCGGCCTAGTAGGCGGCTAGTCAGGCTGCCAAGTATCGGCTTGCACCGATGTCACGGCGATGTAGTTTCCAAAAAACTGTGAGTTCTTTGATCTCTTTAATTTCTAAGAGCAAAAGCGTCAGGCGACTTAGATCTTTATAAGCTTAGCTGTGCACAAACCTGCTAGGAATGTTTCAGGCTCTGAGGCTCCCAGCCGTCAATCAAGTTTATGCCAGTATGTTTTTTTGTATAAAGACTAGCACAAAAAAACTAGTAAAGAAGTCGTTCATTAGCTTATAACTTAATAGACCAGCTGACAAGAATGGATGCCCTTAAACCGCTAACTAAGCTCCGGCTCCGTGGCTAGCCCAGGCCCTAAGGATGCTTTTCTAAGTTTTTTTGAACCTTTCCTTTCACTGACAAGAGGAAATTTTACCTAATTTAACCTCTCTTTTTTACGTGCTTTAATTTTCATATTTGATCATATTGCAGCAAATCACAGGTGACACAGGCAATGTACTGACCTAGTTCCTAAGTGAAAATTTGGGGAAATTCCATATCCTGCAGGTAGCTAGGATTTTACGGGATTTTAGACAAGGATTTTAGCGGATTTTATGGGATTTTGGCCAGGATTTTAGCGGATTTAGGCGGATTTTGCCCAGGATTCTGCCAGACTATTTCTCCAGGATTTTAGAATTTAAAATCCTGGCTCTAGGGATTATAAAAACTAAAATCCTGGATCCTAGGATTTTAGAAATGAGTGCCAGCATTTTATGGGATTTTACGGGATTATATCTTTCCCGTAAAATCCCGTAAAATCCCGTATAATCCCGTATAATCCAGTAAAATCCCGTATAATCCCGTAAAATCCTAGGAAGAGGCTAGAATTTTAGCTTTCTTCCAGGATTTTAGATTCTAAAATCCTAGATGTAAGGATTATATTTTTAACGTTAAGAGTCCGGCAGAATCCTGGGCAAAATCCGCCAAAATCCGCTAAAATCCTGGCCAAAATCCTGTAAAATCCGCTAAAATCCTGGGCTAAAATCCCGCAAAATCCTGGCTACCTGCAGGGTAGCAAAAAATTACAAAAAATCCATAAAATCTTCTAAAAAATCAAAGACTCGATTCAAAGTAAAATTTTAGAATAAAGCTAGGAATAAAGTCCCATATAATCTTAGCTATGTGCAAGGTACGTACAGCAAAAAAAACTAAAAATGCTAAAACATAAAAAAAAATAATTCTTTCTTTGTTTTTCTTCCTTTCAGAAGAGTCTTTCTTCATGAGGCCGGCGGCCATGTCATACCCCGAGAAGGCATGTCTTATGCCAGTGATATGATCTATTCTTTCTTTCTATTCTTGCATTATGTCTTCTTTTCTTCATATCTATTCACATTTTTTCCTTTCTTTTTTCAAATGAAGTTCTTCTTCTTTCCTCCTCTTTTGAAGTCTTTTCCCTAAAAGGTAATTCACGTGAGCACACTGACCAGAAGGGTCTGTTTCTCTCTTAGTAGCTTTTCCTCTTCCAAACGCATCGGGATTCCATGTTTTACCAGCAGTTTCAATGGTTTAAAAGTACAATGTAAGAATGCATATGTTGTGACGTGGTGTCTCATTATATATATGTATATATCTAGGCATACATGCATGGTGTGGAGTAATATGCATCGATGTATGGTGCAAGGCGGATGCCAAACAACTGGCACGCAGGTCTAGGGCTTCGGCCTCCAACACAATGTAATCCTGTAAAAAAAAAAAACAATTTAAAAAACATATAATTCATAATATATAAATTAACATGCAGTGGCTGCATGAGTTCATTGCAATTATGCATTAACATCGTTTAATGTATATGCAGTGTTACTGCCAGTGTAACGCAGTGTAGCGATTGAGCCTTATTAACACTGCCGGAACGACTGCATCCACACACATATTGAACAGCTTGGGACTTAATCACCAGCTGAATCAATTCAGTTTATCCAATTCGGCTTTAAGACTTTCTGGTCTGCACGGTTTGGGGAGCACGGCATTGGCGCCGGCCTCTTTTAAAACTGTCATCCCGGGGCCTGCAACTTCCCCTGTGATACCGATCACAAAAGGCTGCGTCGCCCCTTTCCGAGAAAACACGTCCTTCAACCGCCGAATGGTCTCTGGCCCATCTATCCCGGGCATGTCCTTGTCCATCAAGATCACTCGAAGACGCTCCAACCCTCCCCCCACACTGAGCTTTTCCACTACCTCCACAGTTCTCTCACCGGACAAACACATCCAGGGGCGGTACCCCAACCGCTCCATTGTCCGAAATGCCCCGAACGCACAGACCTGCACAGCGAGCGAAATTTGCTTGAATGTTCCTTCGATGACTGTTTTTCGATTCACAAAGAACAGCCAGTCGAGGGTGGGATGAGAATGGAGGCAGGAACACTCAGATGCATCCAAACACCGCCCTGTGGGACACTGCAGTAACATGAACTGACAGGAGATACTGTTGCAAGGCTGCCACTTGACTGACAACTGCATGCATGGATGAGCCGTCATGTCCCCACTATTCTGATCGACGATTCGACGGTCAACTTTTACACCCACAAAAGCTGCACCCCCCCCTTAGTAATACCCGACCACAAAAACAATTCACGCGATCAAACATCGGCACAGATCGATGCAAACACACACCCCACTGACCCAGATATCGTCCACCACCAGACAGTCAAAGTTCGCTGCGTACGCTCGGACCTGCTCCTGCATCATGGGGGGCAGACCTGCAGGCATCTCCTCAGGCTCAGGCAGCAACTCCTGCTGAGCGGAGTCGAAGGTAGTCCCTCCATCTGCCTTTCCGTCAGTGCTCAGTCCATTCGCCCAGCTGCCAGACGTCGGCCCCTCAATGTGACTCTGACTGAGCCTGTCCCCGGAACCGCACCGCATCCCACCACCAAGAGACGTTCTGCTATGACCGTCTCGTTCAGACCTCAGTGATTTCGTCAGGCTGGGTCCCTCAAAAGCACAGCTTCCCCCCAAACCCGCATCCAGGCTTCTAGTGGAATGGCACGCCTGGTCACCCCCCCCCCCTCTGACTGCTTTCCCTCTCTCCAAACAATTCTCTCGAGACAGCCTCCGGTCTTCAGCTGGGAGCAGCATGTCTTCCAAACAGGCGGAGACGGGAGATGAAGCATCGATATCAGGAAAATTCGTTCTCTTGGCAATCTCCTTTTCCTGCTCCCACACCCTCGAGGCAGTGGAAGAAATGGAAAAGGGGAACTGAGAGGCAGGACTGCCCTTCCTTTTTGCCTTTTGGATCGCAACCAAGGGTGCGTACATTGAGTAAAAGAAACAAGACCCCAACCCGGGACCTTCAGAGTCGGCCCCCACCTTTCCCCCCCAATGCGCCTCAACAAACATTTTGGAGATGCAAAGCCCCAACCCACTCCCCCCTCCCCGCTGCAATTCACCCGCACGGATCTGGCTGTAGGGGAGGAAGAGCTTCTCCTTGTCACTTGCAGACAAACCTGCACCCTTGTCTGTCACACTGAATCCAATGCGTACCCACCCGCATACGTAAATCGATTCAGGGAGGCCTGTGGATGATCGGACAACATCGCACACATGACCTCTCCTGCTGCTGTTGGCCTGCTGTACTGGATTCTCTGACTCTGAATCTGAAAGCACGCATTCAGGTGGAATCACGGAAGGGAGAAGTCTTTCAACTTGGAAGCGCAGAGTCACAACTCCCCTCGCTTTTGTGAACTTCCGTGCGTTGCTGAGAAAATTCACAGCGACCTGGCGAAGGTGAAGCCAGTCAGCTGCAGCACCGACTGCCTGAGACGCAAATGCCTGATCAAGATCTGGTGCAATTTCAATGTTCACTTTCAAATTGATGTTTTCTGCATTCATCGACAATTTCTCGAGATCTGACAGCTCTCTCAACCAGGCTATCGGGTCCGTGGTACTAACCAAATACTCGAACCCCCTTTTCTGTACCTTCTCAAGAGTCAAAACATCGTCACACACTGACTTCATCGACTCTAAGGAAGAACGGATCTTCCTCTGAAGAAATTCCATCTCCATCCCATGGGCTGTTTGCATTTGGGTTGGGGTGGGGAATGAATCTGGAGGGTTTTTCTCTTTCTCATTGTCTCCCCGGTCCTGCAACAAATTCCGAGAAAGTGCCAGAGAGAGATGGGACCTCTCTTTTTTCAGCCTGCCCGAAGAATCGGATTCCCCCAATGACTCCCTTCTGTCCCCCCTCCGGTTGTTTGTGGTGCCCGACAGAGATAGAGCGCGTCTGCTGGCAAACTCAAGATCATCAAGGAGGAACATCGCACCCCCGATGGGATTGCGCATCTCGTGCATCATGTAGGACCTGCACAGCAGCCAAACAAGTGGACACACACACACACACACACACACACACAGAGGGAGAGAGAGAGGGAGGCAGCCACAGGAGAAGATTGATGCCCTTGCTAACAAATGCGCAGGCAGTAGGAAGCCCAGACATCTTTGTGACATCAGTACGCTCATCACGCCGTCTCACATGATCGTTCAGAGGGAGCGAGGAAATGGTGGACGAGAAAAGTCATGCATTTCCTCCAAGCGTCATGCCATTGGGTGAAACATCCCAAGACGCAACCTTCTCAGACAGGGTGACAGACAAATACATACACTGGCACATGCACACACGCACACACACACACAGGGTGACAGACAAATACATACACTGGCACATGCACACACACACACGCAGAGAGAGAGAGAGAGAGAGAGAGAGAGAAACCAGTACCTGGGTGGCAGCGAGACAGGGGATGTGCAGAAGAAGCCTGCAAGACGGACGACGACACTGCCTGACTGACTGACTGACAGGAATCGTTTGTACCCATCTTCTGCCTGCTCTCTGAGGAGGTTCATCTCGAAGCAGTCAACAAGGGTTCCCCTCCTACTGTGTGACGAGACCGCAAGAAAGGAGAAATATGTCACGATCGGCACCATGTCCGTGACCCAAGCTTCGATGTCGAACTCACAAAATCCAAGATGGGCGACGGCCCACACCAAACCGTGCCCGACGAGAATACCAAGATACCACGCCTTCTTCACATCGAACATACTGAGTACAATGGCGGGCCACAGGGCATCGAGTGTATGTGTGGGTTTGTATGCCTCCCGGGCTCCAGCACCAGCGAAAAGAAAAGGAAGAGAAAACGAATCAAAACAGACCGCCAGAACAACGAGAGTCCCGTTCAGATACTTATCGAACGTGTCCTCTGGTCGTTGTCTGAGCCACGGAGACGCGAGAAGAATGTGGACTGACATGCCTATAAATCCGATGCACAGCTGAAGAATGGAGGTTTCTTCCTGTTCATCTTCTTCGTTCTCAACTTCCTGGACTAAATTCAAAATGCTCGTTCCAAAAACGAAAACGGCCTGAAAGAAGACCGATATCAAGATCATGAGAGATGCTCGGGCGAGTTGTCGCTTGGCTGCATGGATACGCCAAGCGTCGAACGACAGAAGGAACTTTCCGGCAGCACCAGCGCTGTTCACCCCAGCATCCATGGTACTTTTCAAGAAGCTCAATGGCTTGTGCTCAGCAGCCTGGGAGCTTAAGGAGACCCTACAGCACACTCGTGGAACGATGGATGCCTGCAGAAATCTGAAGTGTTGTTTGCAGATGATGACGCTTCGAGAAACTCTCCCGTGGGCGTTTGGCAACAATCTGGAAATGGGAATCAGCAGATCACCACACACTGTACCGGTACAGCCAACCAGTGGGTTCTGTTGAGATCGACATGTCCAGACACACCGGGTGTCACACCGAGACTGGGCCAGACATGGGCCAGACATCCCAGACATTCCCAGAATTTCCCAGACACATCATGCATATTCGATCGATCAAAAAGTTGACAAAAACTAAATTAACTGCTCAACTTTTTATGCCGGCCGCGTGGGGATATGCCGGGGCCCTTTATGGGCCTCTCGCGGTACATGCGGCAACCCGAAGCATGGCATGCCAGGGCCTCCGCGCGCACGTGAGAGACGTGCATGCAGTCTTTCCGGGGGCAAGCTTTGTAGCTAGCTGAGTCTCAGCTCAGAGATGAAAGAGGGGTGTAGACTGGGAAGCTCCGTCGTACATAACCTGTGAGTAACTGGTGGCGCGTTGGGAAGTTTTTGTGTTGAGGACCTCGCCGCCTTGTCCGTGCCTTATCTGGGGTTTCGAAAGCCCGAGAGCTCTGCAGAAAACAAGGGAGACAGCTCGACACCGCCTTTCAGTCTGTCATCCTTGATGATGATGCGTTTTGCCGCGAAGGCTCTCCTTTTGGGGGGCCTTTCGCTACTTGCACACAGTGACGCCTTTTTACAACCTTTTTGGGAGGCAGGCTCCTCCCAGAAACGCTCAGACCGCCTGCGAGCTCGAAGACATTTGAGACCTTCGCAGGATGCCCTTGAAGCTCCAGAGTCAGTTTGACTTTGCTTCCCGTCTCTTCGTCTTCACATGCAGTCGAGGTGCCACGAAACGCCACGACGACGTGTTACCCACCCATTGTTCACTTTTCCTCTTTTCACTTTGCTCCGTGTGATGCAGCAGGGGGGCATCTGAGCAGGGGAACACGCAGTTGTCTGCAAGCAGTCTGACGGTCGGTCCCATAACGGTGAGCCCCCTCTGCCGTGTGTTTCTGTTGGATCTGTTCTCCCGTGTGTGAGGCGCCTGACATCAGGAAGTGTGTGATCTGCGGGGGATCACGAAGACTTTGTCATGTGGGTTAGGGAATGCTGTTGGTCACGAGAGGGGGGAGAGAGTCAGAGCGAGAAGGTGGGAGGGATGCCAGCAGTAGAGGAAGACGGGCTTCTCGTGCGTGACTCTGTCTCTGTCCGGAATTTGAATGCGTGTTTGGGTCTCTCTCTTCCTCTGCGGTTGTCTCTCCGTCTCTGTGACTCTGGGCGTGAGTTTCTTGGTAGATTCCGCTACGGAGACTGGCTGTACAGCTGCGTGTGCGGTCGTGCAATTGGAAGAATCAGTGGATGGATGAGGGAATTCGGGAGAAAGATGACGAGAGTGAGAAAGGAAATTGAGAGCCGAGAAAGAAAGGAAGGAAGGAAGGCGGGAACTCGAGTGTGACCCTGAGGAGATTGAACCTGAAAGGCAGCCAAGGAAGCCGTCTGTCTCTCTGTCCGTTGGGTCTCTATATATCTCCCCTGAGTCTCTTCTTTATGAGTGTGTGTGCATATTTCTCTTTTTGTTTGTGTGTGCGTTCCACAATGCCCAAAAGACAAAGTTTTAGTCTACCCTTTTCTTCCGTTGGTGTTGTTCTCCGTCTGCCTCTTTGGTCTCAACTTGTGATGTGTCGTCCTGCTGTCTCCGTTTCTTCCTTCCGGTTGGAAAGTTGGTCCGGTAGTTCCGAAGCCTCGTTTTCTTTTTGCTTCTTCTTCAACCGCATCGCGCGTCGTCTGTGCCGCCCCTTCTGCACTCCCAGTTTTTTCTTTCTGCGTCTGCCAGGCACCTTCTCTTCCACTCGGTGGATGCGCCCCTTGTTCAATGCTCCCTTCTCCCTCTCTCTCTCTCTCTCTGTGTGTGTGCGCGCGCGCACGTCCATTGAGCGCTGTGCTTTCCGTGTGATGAATCCTGTCGTGCCCTTATGAATTCTGCCTCCTCCCTCCCTCCAGGCTTCCCGTGTGACACCCGCTCAGCAACTGGAAGACTACGTGAAGAACCATGGGTGGGTAGTGGAGCGGAGCTTCTATTGTGGCTCTCTCTTTTTTTGACTGCGGCATCTGCGCAATAGGCCTGCCCCCCCCCCCTCTCCTCTGTTCTCTTTCCTTTTTTGTTGTTGTCTTCACATTGCTTCACTTGGCTGGTCTGTGACAATGCCTACAAGGTCTCTGTTAGAAGGCATCAATCTCCATTCTCCTCGTTCTGGTTTGATGTCCGTGCGTCTGCCTGCCTGCCTGCCTGCTTGCCTGCCTGCCTGTCTATCTGCCTGCCTGCCTGCCTGCCTGCCTGCGTGTCTATCTGCAGAGGATCTCGGAGCATCCGGAGAATTCTCATCGCCAACAACGGAATGGCAGCCACGAAGGCCATGCTCTCCATGAGACAGGTGAGGAGACGATCGCACACGCCGAGTAAGATTCGGAGGGGCCAGAGAAATCCCCCCCCCTCGGATGCCGTGGATAGAATCCTGAGAAAGAGGGAGAGACAGACAGAGAGAGAGACTGAGAAACGGAGGGCGAGCGTGCTCTAGTGAACAGCGTCAGTGAAAAGATCTTCCCTGTTTAGGCCTACAGGAACGGGACCAGAAGAAAGAAGAAGTCTGAAAGAAGCCGGGGGACCCACCCAGGAAGGAAAAGTGTCCGCCTGCACCCACGCACCGGCTGCTTCCTTCACTCGTGTCTTGGCCCGCATACGGCATCCATCCATCAGTCCTTCTGCGAGTGTCGTCCGACACTCTTTTTCTCTGCATGCATGCATGCCGATATTTCTATGCTTGTCTTCGTGTGCGTGCGCATGTGGATGTGTGTAGATGTGTGTGTGTGTGTGTGTGTGTTTTTGGCACTCTGTGCAGTGGGCATACACGGAGTTTGACGATGACAAACTCCTCCAGTTTGTCGTCATGGCGACTCCTGAGGATCTCGCAGCCAACGCGGAGTTCGTCCGTCTGGGGGACAAAATTGTGGAGGTACCTGGGGGACCGAATAGGAACAACTATGCGAACGTTCCTCTGATTGTGGAGACTGCAAAGAGGGAGGGAGTCGACGCGGTGTGGCCTGGTTGGGGTCACGCTTCGGAGAACCCGAAGCTTCCCCAGTCTCTTGCTGACAACGGGATTGAGTTCATCGGACCCACAAGCCCTGTGATGGCTGCGTTGGGTGACAAAATTGCTGCCAACATTTTGGCTCAGACCGCGGGAGTGAATTCCATCCCTTGGTCAGGCAACGGTCTGACTGCTCAGCTCGATAAGGGAGGTCATATCCCTCAAGAGACGTTCGACAAGGCGTGTGTGACGTCGGCAGATCAGGCGGCAGCGGTTGCGAATGATATTGGGTACCCTGTGATGATAAAGGCATCTGAGGGAGGCGGTGGGAAGGGAATCCGCATGGCGAACAATGAGGATGAGCTTCGAACGGGGTATCAGCAGGTGAGGCAGTGAATTGGTCGAAGGGTCCTCTTTCTGCGTGGCTCGGCATGGCTCGGCAACTTTTTTCTCTCCTTCTTTTTGTTGTCTTCGTCCTGGATGACCCACTCACCACCTTCATGCCATGCTGAAAGAGGGGGACCAATGGTGTACGTGTCCGGGTTTGTTCTTTCGAGGCTTCCTGTTTTTGCTTCTTTGACCCTTCCCGAATTGCCTGTGACTGCCTGCCTGTCCAAGTGGGGGCGGCCGTCTCCCTTTTTCTCTTTCCGAGTTCGAAAACGGGTAGATACCCTCTCTCCCTGGGTTGACACCCCCCTTCTGTCTGCTCTCAATGCTCTCTTTTCGTACAGACATGTGCGTGTTGCTGTGTTGGCTTACCCCTCCCCCTCTCTGTCTTTGTTTGTGTACCGTGCTTTCCTGCAGGTCGTCAATGAGGTCGTCGGTTCGCCCGTCTTCATGATGCAGGTGGGTGTCGACTTTTTCCTTTTGTGCGAGTCTCGCGATCTTGCTGCTTCATTTCGTGCCCTTTTCTTCGTCCGTTTGCTTCTTTCCTCTGTTTCGTTCACGTCTGTCTGTAGGCAGGAAGAAGAAGAAACACCAGAGGCAGGTGCAAACTGCATCACGTCTGTCTATGCGTATCCCCTTCCCTCGTGTGTATGTGTGTATGTGTGTGTGTGTGTGAACTCGTGCAGCTGTGCACCCAAGCTCGGCACATTGAGGTCCAGATTGTGGGAGACAAACACGGCAATGCGGTCGCACTGTCGGGTCGTGACTGTTCTACCCAAAGAAGGTTCCAGAAGATTTTTGAAGAGGGCCCCCCCTCCATCGTGAAACCAGAGACAATGAGAAAGATGGAGAAGGCCGCTCAGAGACTGACCTCCTCTATCGGATACCAAGGAGCCGGCACAGTGGAGTATCTGTACAACGCCGACAAGGACGACTACTACTTCCTCGAACTCAACCCCCGTCTCCAGGTGAGCTAGCGTGTGCATTTCTTGTCTTTCGTGTGCACGCCTTCAATCTGATTGCAGTGATATTAGCGCTATGCCAGTACTTAGGCGATCTCAACCTTTTCCCCCAGGAGAGAAAAGACAGATGGAGTGACTGTGGAGAGAAAGGTTTCGGATTCAAGAGAGCTTGAGAAGCCTTTGAAATATCCCCCTTCCTTCCGCCTCTTGTCCTCAAAGATCCGTTTAATTAATTCTGTCTCCTGACTGACTGCATGCATGCAGGTCGAGCACCCCGTGACGGAAGGACTTACAGGCGTCAACCTGCCTGCCACCCAGCTCCAAGTGGCAATGGGGATTCCCCTCAGTCGCGTCCCTCAGGTCAGGTCCTTCTACGGCCGGGATCCCTCAGGCAGCGACCCCATCGACTTCCTGAATGAGGACTACGCGCCCATCAACACGCACGTCATTGCAGCAAGAATCACGGCAGAGAACCCTGACGAGGGCTTCAAACCCACCAGCGGTTGGTTGGCCTTTCGGTCCTTTCCTGTAACAAACATGGTTTTCTTTGTTTTGTCGAGCAATCTCCCACTCATTCAGCTGCTGTGTTTCTCTTTTTTGCTCGGGCATAAAACCAAATTTATGTGGTGGGAGAGAACACATCGTGGCAGGAGCCTTGATGAGAAAAGACAATCTGGAAGAGACATGAAGAGTGTGCCAATGTGCAAGTAAGGCGTGCTGCAGATTCCTTCCTTCCGATGCGTTCATGACTGTAAGTCGCGCTTCCTCCCTGCAGGGGCCATCGAGCGCGTGGAGTTCCAGAGCACCCCCGAGGTCTGGGGGTACTTTTCCGTGGGTTCCAAGGGAGCAGTGCACGAGTTCGCAGACTCCCAGTTCGGCCACCTGTTTGCAAAGGGCCCCACGAGAGAGAAGGCCAGAAAGGCACTGATCATGGCCCTCAAGAGGACAGATGTTCGAGGTGCGTTCGTTCGTTGGTTGGTTGTATCCCTGCATGGCTCTGTTCGGCTGTACAGCAGAAAGACGGATCGCTGCAGTCGTTCAAACGACCTTGGTGTATGTCTGTCTGTCATCCGTCTGTCGTGCACCAGATCTATCTGTGCGCAGTGAATAGAATAAAAGAGCAGAGGCAACTCCTTCCCTTTTTGTCCAGCCAGACCCCTTAGACAGGATGGCAGATCGAGGAGTACTTTCCTCCTCCATTCCGACTCAGAGGAAAAGTGTGTGCGTGTGTGTGTCTATATCCCTGTTTCCATCTGCCTGCCTGCCTGCCTGCCTGTGTGTTCAGGAGAGATCCGCACTGCTGTCGACTACCTCCAGCAGCTCCTGAACAAGGAAGAGTTCATCGACAACACCATCGACACCTCATGGCTGGATGGACTCATCAAACAGAAGGCCGTCGCTGTGCCTGTGCGGCAGGAGGACTCCGTCATCGCTGCTGCTCTTTTCAGGTTCGTGTTTCTTCATTGTCTGCTTTGAATGAATGAAGTGATCATCTGGTTGAGAAGTCAGTCTCTCGATAGAGTCAGACAGGTCGAAGCAGCGTGGAGTCACTGATGCGTGAATGTTGCGGCTGCCTGAGCACTGCTTTCCTCCCAATGTCCACAACACTTTCTGAGAACCCGCACGATGAATTTGTTCACGTGCAGCTCTAACTTTTGCTACAAAAGGCTGGTCCCACAACGCATCCTTTTTCACTGTATCGTACACTTGCACACAAACCTGCTTGTTGGGACAACCACTTTGTCAAAAAGGCAGAGAGGGCAGGCATTGTTGTTTGACGCGTTGTTTGAACAACGGTTTAAAACGGACTCGAAAAAAAAAAGAAAGAAAGAAAAAAGATGCGGGTTCGAGCTTTCGCGTGTATGTGAACCACACAGAAAGAAAGCCGCATTGGTGCATCACTCTCCCTTTCATAAACGTTTACGGCAGTTGCGTTTGCCAAGTCCTTTTCGTGCGTGTTGCTTCTGTCTGTTGAAAATCCTCTGTCCACCGTCGTCGTGTCCGCGATGGTCCATCCTGTGATCGTCATGTGTGAGAGAGTGTTTATGCATGCATGCGTTGATGCAGAGCGAAGAAAGCAGTCGACGCCCGTTCCCAGTCCCTCCAGGACTCCCTGGAAAAGGGACAATTGATCCTCAGGGACGCGCAGACAATGAACACGGTCCCTGTGGAGATCACCTTCAAAGACACCAAATTTACCTTCGAGGTCACCAGAGTGGCCCCCGACCTCTTCCGTCTGGTCATCAACGGCCAAGTCAGTCAATCCCCTTTCCCCGGGCCTCCCTTTCTTTCTTTCAGTCAATCCCCTTTCCCCGGGCCTCCCTTTCTTTCTTTCAGTCAATTCCCTTTCCCCGGGCCTCCCTTTCTTTCTTTCTCTCCGTGTCTGTCAGCCTGCCTGCCTGTCGCTGTTCCTGCCTGCCTACACGTTCCGTCTGTCTCGATTTTCTGCAGCTGACACACACGCACGGTTTTCCCACCAATACCTTTCACCTATTTTCCTTTCTTTCTTTCTTTTTTGCTCCTCACTCTCCCCCCCGATCTCTCGTGAGAGAGAGAGTGAGTGCAGACTCTGGAAGCCCGGGTCCGAGAGCAGACCGACGGATCCTTCCTGGTTGAGTACGGGAGCAGGAGCTCCAAGGTGTACGGAAGGGAGGAGCCTCTCGGCCTGCGCATGTCAATCGACGGAACCACCGTCTTCATCCCCACTGTGTACGATCCGTCGGAGCTGCGGTCCGACGTGACGGGGAAGGTCGTCAGATATCTTCAGGTGAGGAGACACATGACCTTTTTCACGAGATTCGATAATACTGATGGTTACGCATTGCGGATACAGCAGAGGAATCTATTTTGTTTTCCGCTCTTTTTCTTCTGTCAATGGTGCTCACCGTCACGCCCTACTCTGCCTGTTTCCCTCTCTCTGTCTCTCTCACCCCCCCCTGGTATGTGTGTGTGTACGTGCGCACGCGCGCGTGAGGTCGTGCTAGTGGATGTGGTCGTCTCTGAATATGTCAACGATCTTGTGACTGTTTGCAGGACGACGGCAGTGAGGTGAAGGCAGGCGAACCGTTCGTTGAGGTGGAGGCGATGAAGATGATCATGTCCTTGAAGGCTGGAGAGAGTGGTCGCGTGACTCAGACCAAGAGCGCAGGGAGCGTGATTCAGGCAGGGGACCTCCTGGCAACCCTCCAGCTGAAGGATCCCTCCAGGGTCAGTGTTTTTTTTTTTTTCATTTACTTTCTGAAAAAGAATTCTGCATGAAGGTAAAGGCAATCCTCCAGCTGAAGGATCCCTCCAGGGTCAGTGGGGGGGGGCAGAGACGTTGTGGGTCAGTGCGCGCGAGCGTGTGCGTTTGTATGGGTGTCCGTGCAATCTTCTCTTTCTCCCCCGATTCCTTTCACTGAGTGAATGCCTATGCATATATGCATCTGGGTGCGTGTGTGCATGCAGGTGAAGAAAATTGAGCCCTTCACAGGACAGCTGAACATCGAGGCTGGGCCCATCAGACTTGGAGACACCGTCAGTCGACAGATAGATTGATAGGAGGAACACAGCGAGGTTTTTGGTCGAATGTTCGTGTACGTGTATTCAGGTTTTTATTTCTACATCCTTTTTTGTCTTCTGCCCCTGTGAACCCAACTGCAGTTTGTCCCTGCAGAAATGCAACACGTTTCCCGTGTGTGTGTGCAGATTTCTCTCTCTCTCTCTCTTTTCCGAAAAAAGTGATTGGCAGACAAGTCCTCACGAGAGCTGAGGCCTTTCCCTCTGCCTCCCTTGTTCTCTTCGTGTGCGTGGGTATGTGCAGGATGCCCTTCGGCGTCTGGAGCTTGTGATGGACGGGTACGACCATGAACCCCTCTCCCTCGTTCAGAGACTCACTGGAGAAGCGGGGGGGGACGCGGAGGAGATCGCACAGCAGATCGAAGGTCTTCTGAAGAGGTCAGTCAGACAGCATGACAGGAAAGAGAAGCAGACTGAAGAATGAAAGACAAAGACGAGGACCGACGAGGAGGCGCAGTCCAGCGAAATACCTGCCCTGTGTGCTTTGTGCCTTCATGTAGACTGTTCACATGCATGAAGGCGTTGGAAGAAACCACCATGCAACCCCAGACACCTCGCAGACGTGTACTCTCAATCGTACAGGCCCAGTCTGTCTATCCGTCTGTCCGTCCTCGATTCCCTCTCTCTCTCTCTCTGTGTGTATGTATGTATGTATGTATATATATATATATATATATATATACATACACATATGTATGTATGTATGTGTGTGTGTGTGTGTGTGTGTGTGTGCACAGATACCTGGATGTTGAAGAGATCTTCAAGGACGGGCCGAACGATGCCGTGATCTCCAGTCTAATCAGGGAGAACAAGAGCAACTTGAGGAAGGTGTTGGACCTGAAGGTCGCACACAGACAGGTGGACAGGAGGAACCAACTTGTGCTCTCCCTTCTCCGTCTCCTCTCCACGTTCCCCGACAGGTCCGTGAAGAAACCTGTGATCTTGGGGGAAGTTGGTTCCATCTTTTTCTTTTAGTTTGCTCCTGCATTTCGCTGCTGTCTGTCTGTCATTTTCTTTTCTGCTAAAAGAGAGAGACAAAAAGCACATAGGGTGAATGGCCAGAAAAAAAAAGGCAAAGGGTGAAATTCCTCCCTGCCTGCCCTTTCTCCTTTGCGGCCCGCTTGCTTGCCTTCTGATGGACTCTGCCTCCTTCGACATCCTATTTGAGTTTTTTGGAGCCTCTGCCTGAGTTGAGTATGTGTGTTTGTCTTTTGTTTGACTGAATGGCGGATGCATGGATGAATGCAGATTTGGTACGTGGGTGATGCCGGAGTCCCTGAAGGACGTCCTTGCAAGGCTGGAGGCTCTGAACGTTGCAGGAAGGGCGTATGGTCGACTGGCTCTTCAGGTAGGTGGGTTGACTGACGGACAGATCCCCCCATCCCTCTGTCTATCTGTATGTCTGTCTGCTTTTTCCAGTCTCTTCTGTACGTGTGTGTGTCCTCTCCCCTCTACACTCTCCCGACTTTCTCCCTTTCAACCAGTGAGCCAGAAGCGCTGTGTGGAAAGGAGGAAGCAGGGAGACGGAAAAAAGAAAGGAGGAAATTGTAGAGTCTTCTGCTGCCACAACAAAGGATAGAATGCGTCTCTGTGCAAGGGAGAAGATGAAGATCGAGATAACTTCTCGGAGTCAAAATACGAAAGAGAATCAGGCAAGCGGAAAGAGGCCCTGAAAGAATTGACAAACAAGAAGAGACGTATGACGGCTATAATCATCAATAAAGGAACACAACTGACTGTCGGATGGAAAAAGAAGAAACGAAGAAAGAAAAAGAGATCAGTGGAGCCCCCCCAAAATCAGGAAGTTTGAAAATAAAGAAACAGAGAAAGACAGAAACAACTTGCATCAATTCGACTCATCCTGTTTCTGTCGTCCTTCTTCTTCTTGTTCTGCCCACACACAGGCGGGATCCCTTCTGAGGAGAGCCCAGACGATGCCGTTCCAGGAGAGAGTAGAGGCACTCAGGCAGCAGCTTGGGGCGATGGAAAAGTGAGTGAATGAGAGAGAATTTTGTTAAGTGCCGTTGTTCTCTTTCTCAACAGTCGGCCGCCCAGTACAGAGGAAGGCTGAGATACTTTTCCTTTGAAAAGAAAAGGAGGGAAGTCCTCGGTTCAGGGTCTGGTCCCTGCCGCCAGTCACCTACTCCATTTTTGGAGTTTGTGCACAATGTGCTGGCTCGTAGGTTTCTTTCTGTATCATTTCCTGCTCCTGCTGTCTTGCTTTTGTGCTTGCAGGGGCGGCAAGGGAGCAGAAATGGTGGCGATGAACAGCCGCGTGCAAGCCGGTGTGGACCTCCTCGCAGTCCTGTTCTCCGACTCGAACGCCGACATTCGGAATGGGGCGATGGAGGTGTACCTGCGTCGTGTGTACAGATCCTCTCAGATCCTCTCCATGAGGTCAGCTGAAAGGCAGGAGCGGGAAAGAAGGAAGGGCTTTCGGGATCCTCCGAATCCCCGATCAGAAAAGAAAAGAAACAGTACAACGATCACGCGGATCTACTGAAGCTCTTTGCAGTTCCGGTCATTTGCTTTCTTTTTTCCTTAAGACAACAGCCAGCGCAGTCGAGTAGAATGCGCGTTTCCGCGTCTGCTGCGGCTTCTTCACTGCCGATATTGACCCGACAGAATGTCTGTGTTCCGATTCCTGAGTTGGGTTTTCCCTCTGTTCGGCTAGAATCGAGTGCTGGCAGAAAGCGGAAGCGAGGAGACCAATGATTGGCTCTCTGTCTGCCTCTTTCTTTTCTTTCTTTCTTTCTTTCTTTCTTTTCTTTCTTTCTTTCTTTCTTTCTTTCTTTCCTTCTTTCTTTGTTTCTTTCTTTGTTTCTTTCCTTCTTTCTTTCTTTCTTTCTCGCTCTGCAGATTCTTTGAGGGCCCGGGGGGAGCCACAGTGTGTGCATACACGTTCAGACAGAAAGACCTGGACGCTTCTGAGGCTCCCGTGCGTGTGGGCGTGTTCGTTCTTGTGGAGGACGAAGCTGCCCTGGAGTCTGACTTCGGCAGCATTGTCGAGACTCTGAAGAAAGAGGTGGATGCCTCTGGAGACTCTCAGGAGTCGTCTCCCTGTCAGTCAGTCTCTTCGTATGTGTGCCTCTTTCTTCTGCTTCGTTCCTGCCTCCCTGCGTGTCTGTCTGTCGGTCTGTCTGTCTGTCTGTACATGAAGAAAAGAAGGGAGAAGAAGAAACATATAGTCTGTCTGTCTCTCTCTCTCTTTCATTTTTTCTGCCTACCTGTTTGCAGCAACAAAAAGCGGAGCAGACGTTGATATGATTGTTGCCGATCCAAGGAAATTTTGCTGACTTGTTTTCCTCCGTTGTTTCTTTTCTTCTTGCAGTGAATGTGGTCCACGTCGCAATGCTGAAGCCCAAAAAGGACGACAGAGACGACGGGTGGGAAGAGTACGCACAGTCGATGGAGAAGCTGGTGCAGGTCGGTAGGTGTGTTCGGGATGGGAGAAAGGGAAAAGACGCGGGGGATGGTTCAGAAAAATTAAAGGGGAGGAAAACAGAGGCAGAAATAAAAACATGCAGAGGATCAGGTAGCAAGGAAAGCGGCGTCTGTCTGTTTTTCCCGCAAAGCCTCTCTCTCTCTCTTTCTGGAGTTGCGAGCTCTGTCTGCCCCTCGTTCCCTCCCTTCTCCGCCTTCCTCCCTACTGACGCTTCTTCATTTGAACCCCCGTGCCTTCCATTGCAGAGTCGAACAGCAGAGCTATGTGCTGCCAAAACTCGAACGGTGAACCTGATGATTCCTCAGGTTGGTCTGAACGAACGGAGGGAGGGAGGGATGAATGGATGCATGGGTGATCGAACAAAGTGGATGAGTGCGTGAGAAAGCATTTGAGTTTCAGGGGCTTGACTATTGACATGTTTCTCTCTCTCTCTCTCTCTCTCTCTCTCTCTCTCTGCTTTTTGTTTGTGCCTCTGTCTCCCCGTCTTTGCTTTTCTCCTTCGGGCTTTTCGAAACTCACTGTCCCAGGCAGCCTTTCTCTCCTTCGACGCGCTTTTTGCCTCACAAGCTTATTCAACGCAAGACTGGTGTGCTCCAGTCTGTCAGACTTGATGCATTTCTGTGTCGGCTGGGTATTCGACACAAAAATGTGTCAGCCCGATGACCCAATACAAACGCGTGTATGTCTTTTACTTCAAAAGTAACGGCCCCACACATGCACAAAACCAGAGAAGAAGATGACGAAATGCAGAGCCGAGCTGGAGAGTTTCCTTTCCCTGGTTTTGGTCTTCTTTCTCTTGCCTGAGCGCTCTGAAGGCCGCGTAGTTTTTTCACTTGCTTTTAGACCTTCTCTTTCTGTTTCTTCATTTTCCGATTTCTTCATTTTTTTCTTTTGCTCTGTCTGTTTGCAGACTCCCCGAGCAACCCGGTACTTCTCGTTCCTCAGCAAGGAGGACTTCACTGACAGTAAACTCAGAAGGTCTGTGTTGTGCGGGCGCGTTAGAGTGCGTGCGTGTATGTCTGCCTGCCTTTCTGACTGTCTGTATATTCCTTTTCCTGATTCTCTTCGACTGCAGACCGCCCGGCAAAAAATGCACATTTTTCCCCCTGATCTCGCTTCCTTCCTGGAGACCTGCCCCCCTGTCTTCCTGCAACACTGCTTTCACAATGTGTTATTCTCGCTCCTCTTTTTTTCCCTGCAGAGACATGCGCCCCACCTTCCCCCCTCTTCTGGAGCTCGAGAGGCTATCGGAGAATTACAGCATCAGCCGCCTTCCTGCTATCACGCAAAACAGACAGGTACGTCGTCACACAGGCCCCTTCCGGGATTCGCAACCGCGGTTCTGAGCAGAAGAAAAGAAATGGTGGTTGTCCTCTGCTGCCTGCAAGTTCTCTCCCATTCTTCTCCTTCCTCTGCACTCTCACAGTCTCTTCGCGCCACCCATGGTATGCATCCAGCCGTGCCTATCAGGGATTTTCATCCCTCAATTCACTTGATGAATAAAAACTACCTGCCTGCCTGCCCGCTCGCTTGCTTGCAGGTCTACGTGGGAACCCCCAAGACCCCGCCGACAAAGAAGGCCAAGGGGCTCCAGTCGATCTTCGTTCGGGAAGTCTGCAACACCCCCGCAGCGTTGAGTGACCTCCAGACGGGGGTTGCATTCATCAGCAATGCACTCGACGAGCTCGAGAGGGGATTCCTGGACCCTCAGGTGAGTCCAGTCAGACAGTTAAGCCGCCATGCAGAAAGAAAGAAAGAAAGAAAGAAAGAAAAAGAGACCGGACTGGGAGAGGGACAACAGGTGACTCAGTCAATGAACGGTTCCAATCAGTCCTTCATTCATGGAATCTTTGTTGACTTCATTCGCTGGCTTCGTCAAATGACTGAGAGTCCTCTTCAGTGCCCCTCTTTTTCGGTTGCTTTCCTCACCTGTTGTCACTTTTTACCCCCCCACGATCGACCCTTGCTCGTCTGGTCTTTTTCGCTTCCAACGTGTGCCTGCATGCCTGCAGGTGCAACCCACGGCCTCCTCATCCATCTTCATCAACATCATCCCTCCCCTCGATACGGTGACTGAAGAGGGCGCTGCCGTGGAGCTGTTCGAGGACCTCATCTCGGTCTGTTGCTTTTGGGTGTCTCTGTGCCCTTTCTTCTCAATCTCTGCAAAGGAATCCTGTTCTCTCTGGTGTCTGTCTGTCTCTCCGTCCCTTCCGTCCCTATCGCTGTAGAGGGAGAGAGGCATTGTGTCCTCGGGTCCCCTGTGCTCGGCCTTCCTTTCAGGTTTTTCTTCTGAGGTGATCTGCTTGTCTTTACTTTTTTCTCTTCTCATCTCATGCGCTCTGCGTCTGCCAGTCGTTGTGCCTTCGTGCAACACGTAAGTCCCGAGCTCGCTCCCCGTCCCCTTAATATGCATGAATGTCCTGATGAGAATGACAGACAGGAATCGCCACATATCATACATCTGCATGGAATCAAACAAACAAATCAAGTAAGTCTCTTCTGATGCTATATGCAGCACGTGCGACGCGAGCTCTCTGCCCGTCTCCTGAAGCTGCGGGTCGACCAGATAGAGTTCAAGGTCAGAATCCCTCCTGAGGGATACGGAGAGGACAAGGGCAACAGAGTCATCAGGCTCTCCGCTTCCTCTGCAACAGGACGATGGCTCGATACCGACGCGGTGCGGGAACTGCCCGACAGAATTACTGCAGGTTGGTTTGAACTCGGTTGCTCTGCGGAGATGTCCGGCGTGTCTGTCTACCATGTTACACAGTGTGTCTGTCTGACTCGTGCTCTATGAAAGACCCGATTGGTGTACCGAAGCTTCTGGTACGAGAGGATGTCTCGACTTCTTTGACTTTTTTTAACTGTCTTTTTTGGAGCTCACTCTAGTGTGCTCTCTTTCTATATAGAAATTGTGCGTCGTTCTTTTTTTCTGTTCGATTGTGTTCTGCAAGCGCAGTTATTCAATGTTCATCATTCATTGGTAGGTCGACGAAATCGAGGCCAAATTGTAGAGGATCATCAAATTTTCCCTCTCCTCTCTCTATTTTCTTCTCTCTGATTCATTCCATCAGAGCCCCGTCAATTCGTGGCCCTGTCCGGAGAGGGCACCACCAGCGTGTCGCCCTATCCAGAGTTCGACAAGATCACCATGAAGAGAACGGCAGCGCGTAACGCAGGCAGCACCTACGTGTATGACTTCCTTGGACTGCTTGAGGTTTCTCTCTCTCGAACGTGGTCTGAATTCAGCCAGAGGGTGGGTTGCTCTGCTTTGTTTTATTCACCATGAAAACCCCTCCGTTCACCCTCCCCGGCCGCTTCACACATGCACACGCGCTGATTGGAAACTTGAGTGGTCTGAATTTCAGAGGAGGCGTTTCTTTCTTTGTGTCCCCTCAACAATTTGACTGCTCCGATCTGTTGTCTTTGAGATGCCCTGAAAGAACAAACAGCCGAGCTTTTTTTCGTCTTGGACCCGCACCACATATGCCCTGCCTCCCTTCCCGGCCGACTTCTGCCCCCCTTCCCCTTTGACCTACCTCTTCGCTCTCGTCCGTCCTTCCTTTTTCCCTCCCTGTCGAATTCCAACTCCTCCCTCCCTCCCTCCAACCCCGTGGCAGGTCCGCAACGCCCAGGAGGAGGCGAGTGTGGAGACCAGCCTCGTCAATCCCCCCACGATGCCCGACGAGAGCTTCCAGGCGTACCTCCTTGAGGAGGGCTCGGACGGACAACTGGAAATCGTGGAGGACTGGAACGCAGCCGCCAACAAGATCGGGATGGTCGCCTTCCTCCTCAGACTCAAGGTAGGAAGAGCGAGGGAGGGAGGGAAGAACACGGGGGCAAAAAAGAAGCTGACAGACCGAGAGAGACAGCATGAATATGACTTGTCTTTCATGTGAACAGGCAGGATAGGGTTTCAGCACTTCCTTTTGGCTCTCTTCTTCCTCGCGTTTCTCCATCCATCCTCTCCAACCCCGCTTCCTTGACTTTTTCTTTCTGTGGTCTTGTCAGTTGCCCCGTCATTAGTTCCAAACTGCCGAATTTTTGTGTTCAACACTGGCAGGTATGTGTGCGAGAAAGAGAGTCTGAGTAATTGATCATGACTGCGGCTCTGAAGGAGTTAATGTCGCTTGAGGTGCAAAAAAAATGAAGAAAAGAAATTTGTTGAATGTGCGCGCAGACTCCTGAGTATCCAGAGGGAAGAGAGGTGGTCATGATCGCCAATGACATCACAGTGCAGGTCTGTCTGTCTGTCTGTCTGTCAGTGGGTAGGTGGGACGTTCCTTCGGTCGTCTCGTCGAGCCTGTCCGTTTGTTTGTTGAAAATGGGCTTCTGTTGTATACCGGCCGGTTGTCAGGATGGAATCTTCTAGTTCTTTTTTTTTGAAGCATTTCTAGCATCCTAGAGTTTTCCAGTGGCATTTCCCTCTGGCTTCTGATGGACTTTAGATCTAGTGTTTCGATTGAATGGGTACCAAGCGATCCCGCATGTTTTCTTCCTTCCTTCTTGTTGTGCTTGTACGTTTGCGTGGCACTTTCTGTTCGTATACTTGTCGGTCGACTCTGCAGTGTTGATTGATCCCCTTTGAAAAGAATGAATGAGAGCTAGAAAGAAAGAAAGAAAAGACCACGTCAGTCGGTGATCTCCCACATCAATCAATATATGCAGGGTGGATCGTTCGGAGTGGCGGAGGACCAATTTTTCCAGAAGGCCTCTCAGTTTGCGCGCGAGAGGGGACTCCCTCGAATCTACCTGGCGTGTAACTCGGGCGCCCGCATCGGACTGTACGAAGACTTGAAGCCCAAATTCAAAGTGGCCTGGAAGGACGCCTCGAACCCGTCTCTCGGGTACAACTACCTCTACCTCACTGAAGAAGACGCAAAGGTCAGAAGAGAGAAGAGAAGAGAAGAGAGGCCAGCAAACCTTTCTGCTTGACGCTTATTCATCCTTTCCCCGTTTCTTTTCTCATGCTCTTGTGTACCCGCTGCACTGGGTTGATTGAGAGAGAGAGACGTTTTCTGCCCTTCTTTCTGGTGAACGCCTTCTCTCTCAACCTTGCAACCGGTGGGTGCATGGGTATGTGCGCATGAATGCATGCAGGGCGTGCCTCCTGGAGCCATTCGAGGAGAGATGATCACCGACGAGGGAGAGCGCCGCATGCGCATCGACGATATTGTGGGCACAGAGAGCCTGTCTATCGGAGTGGAGAACCTGCAGGTGCGTGGGAGGGGAGGGGGGTTTCTTCTTTTCTTTTTTTTTTCGTCTTTTTCTTTCAGGGATTGGTATCTTTTTTCTTTCTCCATTTGTGACCCGGCCTGCGGGGGGAGGATCCAGAGACTCTCCCTCTCCTTCTTTTCTTTTTGTTAGTGCACTGCAGTTTTCGTTCCTTCTTTTTTCTCTACCTACATGACGACCCTCTTTGCGTCTTTGCAGGGATCTGGACTGATTGCTGGAGAGACTTCGAGAGCGTATGAAGAGACCTTCACTCTCTCATATGTGACAGGACGGTCCGTCGGCTTCCTCTCTCTTTCTGTCTCTCCTTCTTCTCTCTCTCTCTCTCCCCCTCCCCCCCTCCCTNCCGCTCTCTCTCTCTCTGTGCGTGCGTGCTTGTGTGCCTTTCCTCTCCCCGGCAATGAATGGATGGAAAGAGGAAACGGACAAAAAACAGAAAGGAAGTGAGGCAAAGGCACGCAGCTTCAATAGGTCTGCTGAAGCGCACTACAGATGAGAATTTGGTGAAAGATTCGCACTACTCTGCTGAAGCAAGAGTAGATTCGAGACGTACGGAAAGAAACCTGTGTTCTGGAGTTTCTCTCTGCCTCTTCCGTGTGGTTACTTCGCTCCTAACGTTTCTCTCCCTGCTTTTCTTGCCGCATATGCGTCCATGCAGGTCTGTGGGTATCGGTGCGTACCTGGTTCGACTGGGCCAGCGTACCATTCAGATGCAGAGGGGGCCCCTGATCCTCACGGGGTTCCAGGCACTCAACAAACTCCTAGGAAGGGAAGTGTACGTCTCCCAAGACCAGCTGGGAGGGCCCCAGATCATGCACTCCAACGGTGTCTCTCATGAGGTCGTGCAGGATGATCAGGAGGGAATGAGGGCCGTGCTGGATTGGCTGTCCTACACTCCCAAAACCTTCTTCGATGCACACTCTCCCCCTCCTGACGGCCTGGTCACCGACCCTGTCGACAGAGAGGTCGACGTTGTTCCCTCCTCCACCCCCCACGATCCCCGTACTTGGCTCGGGGGGGTGGACATGGGAGAGAAGGGATGGCAGGGAGGGTTCTTCGATCGCGGGACTTTCAAGGAATATCTCTCAGGATGGGGTAAGGGAGTGGTGGTCGGGAGAGCCAAGCTAGGAGGCATTCCTGTTGGGTGCATCGCTGTGGAGACCAGAACGGTGGAGGCGAAGGTCCCTGCAGACCCTGCGAACCCTGACTCGAGGGAAGCAGTACTTCCTCAGGCTGGACAGGGGGGGGGGGGGGGGGTCTTCTTTTGTTGAAGAACGGTTCCTTCCTTTGTTTGCCCGATGGTACTTGGTTTCGCTTGATTCGCTCATTCAGTCTTCTTTCTATTCTCCCTGATTTCTCAAGCCTCTCCCTCTTTCCGACCGTAAGTAACCTTGTTTTTGATGTGCTGTGGTTCTATTCTCTCGATTCGATCCGTCCTCCTTTCTTTCTTCCTTTCTTCCTTCCATCTTTATTTGATCCCTGCTTCTGCCTGTCTGTGTCTGTCCGTCTGTGCAGGTCTGGTTCCCTGACTCCGCCTTCAAGACCGCTCAGGCAATTGAAGACTTCAACAAGGGAGAGAACCTCCCTCTGTTCATCTTCGCCAACTGGAGAGGGTTCTCGGGAGGCACCAGAGACATGTTCGGAGAGATTTTGAAGTTTGGAGCCATGATCGTCGACGCACTCCGCAAGTCAGTCAGTCAGTCAGCCGGGCAGCAGTGCTTTGGTGTCGATACTGAACACACACATACAGACACACATGCGCTTCGCGACTTCAGGTAAGGAGAGAGAAGGAGAAACGGTACCCGTTCGTTGCCTTGGTGACTCTTCTGCCAAATTGGTCTCTGGGAACCTCCCCTTCTCCCTTCTTCCGTGTGCCTCCCTCCCTCTCCATGCAGGTACCGTCACCCGGTGTTCGTGTACATCCCTCCCAACGGAGAGTTGCGTGGAGGCGCCTGGGTGGTGATCGATCCGTCGATCAACCCCGAGAAGATGGAGATGTACGCAGACACAGAGGCAAGGGGGGGAATCCTCGAACCTCCTGGTCAGTTTGTGTGTCTGTATGCATCTATCTGTGTCTGTTTCTTTATGACAGTCCGTTAGGCTGTCTGTCAGGTTGTGTTCCCCAGACCTGAAAACATCGTCCCCTGCTCTTTCACTGTGTGTTGCTGGTTGTCCTTTGAGGTTTGGAATTGGTGTCTGCACAGGAAGGGGGGGGCATTCCTTGGTAGTTAGTCCTCTTGCCTCCCCTCAAAGCTTGGCTCGTTGGTTGGTTTTCGCTTGCTGTGTTTGATCGATCACACTGCTGTATTTCTTCTCCTACACAAGATTGATAGGTGATCTTTCGACAACGAACTTCCTATATTGCGATGAATCTCTCCCTCCTGCTTTCTTTTGTCCTGCAGGCATCTGTGAGATCAAATTCAGGTCTCAAGAGCAGATCAGCTTGATGCACAGACTCGACCCTGAGCTTCTTGAGCTCGACAAGGAACTTGAAGAATGCATGGTCAGTCAGACAACCAGGCAGCCGGTCGACTGCTGGGATGCAGAGAGAGAAAGGCTGTGGGCCTGTCCCGAAAAGGCAGAAACAGGACACAGCGATGATGTTGAAGTCAAGGGCAAAACAAAGGAAGGCATGGGGGGACATGCAGGGGTCAAGTGTACTCTAGTCCGACAAAAGTGGCGTGTGAGCTTTTTGAATGCGGGTTCTTACCTTTTCCTCCCTGCCTTGCGATCCCATCTTTCGGTCTTTTTGCTGCTCCATTTGATCAAACAAAATGTCTGCAAGAGTGGAGATTGATGAACGACAGCGTTTTTGTATGAAGGCACCTTCCGATCCTGACTATCGATTCCCGCATGGTAACCTGCCTGCGTTTCCGCTTGATTTGTTTTTCTGCACCCTCGAACGACTTTTCATCGGAATCGGCTGTCTAAAAAAAAACCAAACGAAACAGACGGACTCGGACGCGCTTGGCTTGAAGGAGAAAATTCGAAAGCGCGAGAGGGCGCTCATTCCCCTCTACACAAGCATCGCGTGTGGCTATGCGGTCAGTCAGTCAGTCCGTCAGCTCGTTTTCTACCTCTCTCTTGTTCTTGCTTGCCTTTAAGTCAGAGAGACTAGGACGGAGGGACAAAAGTCCAGTGACTGCATCCGGGCCGACAGCATCCAGAGAGACTGCGAGAGGGGCCTTTCGTGTACCTCGCGTTGCCACATTTCCAAGGAAGGACAGAGAGAAGTGTCAAACAGACAGACAGAGCGAAGCCCGCAAAAGAAGCCATCAAGAAAGGAAGATAAACAAACGAAAGCGTCAGAGAGGAACAAACAGAGGAAGGTCGTGCAGTTTGGATTTTTCTGTTGCCAGATTGATCTTTCCTTCTTTGACAGTTGATTCCATGACTGTATTCCGCTGTCTGGTTGCATCGTTCCCCTCTCTGCAGGATCTGCACGACAAGGCGGGGCGAATGAAGGCAAAGGGTGTGATCAGAGACGCCCTCGAGTGGAAGGGAGCGCGGTCGAAGCTCTACTGGAGAATGAGGAGAAGACTGGCAGAGGACAGAATCGTGTCGGAGCTTGTCAACGCAGGGGGCATGTCAGACGCCCAGGCAAGGCATGCGATCGCCAACATTCTCCCCGCTGCCACGGGCAGTGAAGACGACAAGGCGGTGGCAGGCTTCCTCGAAAGTACGTCAGTGAAGGGAAACAAAGGTTCTTTCAATTCCAGCTAGAAGGAAGGAATAAAACGTGCGTGAGAGAGAGAGAAAGGGAGGGAGTGTGCTGGAGTGCAATAAATACAGTGCAGCTGCTTTTGAGGGGGTTTTGTTCCCCTTGCTCTCTTCCGCATGGATCTGTCGGTTGCTTTTGATAAGCATACACATGTTCATTCAAAAGAACACTCAAGTGAACTTCTCATGCGTGACTGTCACATGTGAGGGATCCCTCTCTGACATCTCTCTCCCTCTCCTCACTTGCTGGCTTGTCTTGTTGGTTCTTTCAGGCGAAGGAGGACGGGGGGCCTGTACAGGTCTAGTGGAGGATAGCAGAAGAGTCCATGCGAAGAACCAAGTCCGCAAGATCGCGCAAGAGAGTGGACTCTCCGCAGCGGACCTCAACGCCCTTCTCGGATAAGAGGAGAGGGAGGGAGGAAGAACGGTCGGGTGCTTCTGTCTGACGTCTGCTCGCTTCCTTGTTTCATTCGACAGCGAGGGATGGTGGCAGAAAGAGGCGGACAGGCAAAGTGGTAGGAGACGAAAGGAATGCAAAATGCAAAGAAGCGGTTGGCAGAGAAAAGCGGTATCACTCTGTCAGGATGAGTGTGAAGTGGCAATAGAAGAGGCGGACAGAAGGAGTCAAACCTGCATGGCGCAAGGGGCGTAATGACAACTAACCCTGCGCGGTCTCTCTCTCATTTGGTACTCCCATTCATTCCACCCACCCGATGCGTTTGTTCCGCACGACCGACTGTTTTTTTGACACTCTCTCTCTGCTTCAAAGGAATTGTATGAGGTCATCCATTGAAGGGGAGGTGCAGGTGCTTGTTTGTCTTTCCCGAATGTCTCCGCGTGCATGATTCTCTCTGTCAGTCTGTTTTGTCGTTCGGTAACTCTTCCTTTCTCACTAATTATCCGTCTGTGAGTCGGCAGAATTCTTCTTCGCACTATTTTTGTACTCAAACTACACTCTTCCAGCTGCGTCTCTTCTTCACTTTTCTGTAAAAAAGAAAGCGGCCCATCTTGTATGTCTTTTCCCGTTTCCTTTCGCTCCCCTTTGTACACATAGGTCTGTGTCTCTGTGTGTGTTGGTGTCCCATTGAACTCTGATGCCCCCAGCTTATGCATGTGAGAAACAAACGAACCATCGAGGCTGTCTCTGCCGCCATACGAAGGCATCATTTGCAGCTTGTAGTCTGGGAAAGAGGCAGACGGACAGATGACAGTTGGACAAATCAAACGACACGAACTTTGAGGGGGAGGCGCTGCAAAGAATGAAAGGTGGCTGGTGTCACTACTTGAGAAGCGCTTGACAATTCTCTTTTCTCTCACTCTGTCTTTGTGTCACTCTTGCTAACGCCTTCGTTGTGTCAGCAGCTTCTCTTTTGTGCCTTTGCCTCTCTTTTTGTCTGCCTCCTCTCTTCCTTCTCTGTGGGTGAACTCAACCTTTCGTACCATACAGGCTTTTTAAAGAATTCATGACAGACAAAAGAAACAGAATCGAAGAATTTTGACGGCAGGGGAAGAACCGTAGTCCATCTGTCTGCGTGTCCATATGAATTGGCCGAAAGTGAAATGAGTTTGAAGGGGACCATGGCAATAAAAGAAGAAAGGAGAAAGAAAGGCGATCCTCACTTTTTCAGTTTTTGCGTTGAAGAAGGAACAGAGCAGGTGCATGAGTACGACAGCAGTTTTTTTTCTTTATGTTCGCTGCGTCCGGTGGCAAAGGCCCCCCAGCAGTTTGATTGACATAACGTCTTTTCAGTTTTGACTGGATTAAAAAGAGAAGCGGTTTCTTGATCTGCTGGCATTCATTCTTTTCTAATGTTCCCTTTCTTCTGTACTTTCTGCATGTATTTGCTGCACTCTTCTTTGATTCATTTGCTTTTCTCGACCCGTCAAGCGTCGGAAAGTAGGCTCGTGCAGGGGATTTGATATAGGTTCGTGCTTTTTGTCTTCGGTTCTTTTCTGAAAAGGTGCATGTCTGTCTCTTTTTCCTTCTTCTTTCCCTCTTTCTGTCTTGATTTTGGTCATCTTTCCACATGCATCCTCGATGCCATGCACGTAGTAGAAAGACGAAAGTTGGTCTGATCACTCCATTCATCGATCGATCGATTGAAGTGTCCATCCACCAAACGCATTTTTTGAGTTTGAGTTGTTAGGAGGGAAGATTCGAGAGACAGACAGAGACAGAGAGAGAGAGAGAGAGAGAAAGTCTGTTGTCCTCAAACGAATGTGTCGACCCCCCTCCCCCTTTCTTGTGATTTGATTTATTTGCCTTTCCTTTCTTTCCGAAAAGCCGGGAAGTCTGAGTGAGGGGCCAGAAGTGTTGGGGGGTCGGGGTAGTCTTTGTATTCTCTGTCTGTCTGTCTTCGTCTGTGTGTGTCAACAGTGAGAGAGGCATCGTGGAGAAATGGTTTAGGTCGGAAGAAGGAGGGGGATCCGTGTAGCAGGTCTTCGCTGGTTTGTTCCATCTGACTGCCAGACTCTTTCCCTTCCTTCATTCCTTCTTTCCTTACTTTCTGTCTTACTTCCTCACTTTGGTTGGCTGCATTCATTTTCAGAAGTGAAAGCTTTTTGCGGGAGAACCAGCGTTGATTTTTAACTTTTTCAAATCAGCAAGCAAAGCAGTCTGACAAAAGCCAATTTTGAGTCTGTCGTTGAGGGAGTTTACCTGTTCGCCGTTGAAGAAGGGGCGAGGTGACGCACGCCATTGGCGGATTGGCGAGCCAAAGAAGGAAAATGAAAAAGAGAGAGGTATGGGTGGACGGATGGTTCGGTAAAGGGTCGTTTTCGTTTGTCCCTACCCATACAGCTTTTTCTTTTTGTCTTTCTGATCGCGACCTTGACTGACTGGTTGAGGCGTGTCGTGGCTTCAGCTGGGTTTTTGTTTCCGGTTTGGGCTTCGTGGTCTTGTCCCTGCTTTTAGTTTTTCTTTTTTTTTGTTTGTTTTGGTCCACAGGGGAAACAAAGAAAGAAAAAAGGAAGTCAAAAAAGCATGACAAGCTTAAAGGAAAGAGAGAGGAAGGATGCTTGAATAAGTTGCTTCCTACCTTTGACCGTATGAGGATCACTTTCTTTTGTGTGATTTGCTGGCCCTGTACGAAGACACCATTTGCTTTTCCTTTTAGCTGGTGCTGGAAAGAAAGAAAGGACAAGAACTCCGAATGTTGTGTAAAGCTTTCTTCTTTACTTTTATTTGCTTTTCGGGACGGGATGACCCAGAGATGCAAAGTTACACAAAGTGGAATCGCTCCAAGGATTGACAGATCGATGCAAGAGGAGGAGTTTAGAATATACGTCAACTGCGTACAGAAACTCTGCGCAGTGAAGTCCAACACAATCTTTACGTGCCACTAAACGTGCTAACAAAAGTAGGAAGCGTGTTGAGGAACTTGAGGGCTGTGTTGTAAGATTTTTTGAATTTGGGAAACTGTTTGTGTGAGCATGAGTGTATATTAAATCGTTTCAATTCTGCATTATTTTCTGTATGTGCATAACTGCTATAGATGTATGAATAGTTCGTACTAGGATTAGCTAAGGCTAAAGCCAAGGATACTCAGGCTATGAATACTGTCAGTCATTTTTTGTTTATCGTTTTTTATTTTTACACTGTAAATTAACAGAACGCTTCACACATATGTGTAGACTGTCACCAGTTTATATAGAGGTTGCATGCTAGGTTGCATGATGCACACAAAACTATGCAAAAAAAAAATACTCTTCTTCACTTACTTTTTGCACACTTTGTGTTTAATGGTGTGATACTAAGGTCCAGGTGATGTGTTCAAGGCTAGCAGCCTACGTATAATGTCACATGATAAATGGAGATGCATCGGCTATATTAAGTCCAAGAACTGTCAGATAGGGCTAGAAGAGAAAGAAGGTTTCAACCAGTGTGGATCGATCTGAGTAAAGAGCAAACAGAAACAATTATTCTGCCGTTCAGGGTTGATCCAGCCGTGGCCCCCGCGTCCGCACATGCGTGAGCGAGGTGCCTGGCTAGGGCATGCTGGAACCATTGTATGGGACAATGAGGGACGCACCATACAACATCACAGCGGCACACAACAGATAATAACAATGATGTTTTAAATATAAGAATCAATGAATGATTAAAAAAAAAATAGTGATAGTGATTTATAATTAATTGGTGCCCTATAGGTAGAGCACTGTGGCCGTTCTACCAGAAGTCGCCTCTGCGAACAGCAAAAGTGCACTCCATTGCTGAGGCTTCAGACCGTACCCCACGGCCTGCCTGAGGCAGCGAGGCTTAATTCTTAGGAGGCTTTCCCCAGACCGTCAGTGATACACATATAGGCTTAATAGTATGATATAGCTTAATTAACGGCGTGTCCGAGGGCGTCGTTATCATTAGATCTAGCGTAATTAGCTAGGTAATTAGGTTTATTCTTCTTAAGCTAGCTCTTATAACCATATAGCGGCAACCGTACTCTCAAGTACCACTAAATTACTTATCACTTATTATTTACTTATAATGTAATGTTAAAGGGACAATGTAATATTAAAGTTTAAGGTTAGAGTAAAGGCGTACAAATCAGCACGTAAACCGATACCGTAGGCCATAGCTACAGTTTCTAACTTATTTTTCTAGTTATTTTTTTGCTGGTGAGCTAGGCCAAGCTAGCTAGCTAGCTAGGTTTTTGATGTTTTAATACAGTAATACTACATACATGTACGTCAGTGACCTCTGTATTAATTCATTACTATATTATACACACTGGCACCATTCATGCATGGTTGAATCACATTGACCTGAACATTGACAAAAGAAGCATCTACTAAGAGCTAAAACCACTCAATGCGGTAACACCGAGATTTGGACATGCATCAATTCAACGAAGCATCTTCGCATCGATCTGGCCATGCTGTGCCAGCACTGCCAGGATCAAACCAGACAATCGACGGGGCGACGGTCTAGAAGGCTCAAGGGAGATACTCACTAGCAGTCCAAATGCTTGCAGCAGGGAGTCCAAGCAGGAAGCGCTTACTCGGCGCAGGGGCAGGTGTGAACAGACGGGTGAACAAACCAGACGCGAATTTGTTGTGAAGGGAGGAGAGACGGGTTGGAAGGAACAATGGAAGGAATTGTACGCGTCGAACTGTCGATCTCAACCGTCAAAACTGTGGACAAAGGGAGCAAGACAAAGATCATGCAAAAGAGCAATGAAGGTAGGAAGGAAGGCAAGAAATGGGCAACGAAGATTTGCTTACGGGAAGCGAAAAAGAAAGGGCGGATGGATCTCTTTGACCTCCACAAACAGTGAGATGATCCGGTCAACCGACATCTTGAAAGAGGGAACACAAAAAAGAGAGACAAAAGAGACGCAGACAAGAAACCCACCAATATTTGTGGGCGCACGACAAACACGTAGATGCATCACTTCCTTTGATCCCCCCCCCCCTCCCCCCTTCCCTTTCAAAACCCCAAACAGACTTGCTAGACGAAAAAGCACAAGAAGTCAAAACATGTCAACTTATTATATTGCATTTCCCTCTCCCCCATCCGTACAGCTTGAGGGGGCTCCCTTGGTGACAAGAGGCCGCAAGTCTAGGCACGCAGCTCGTGAGACTGTCCATCTAACGCAATCAGAACGTACTACACGCAGATGGTTTCCCTCTCCTTGGCCGCATAGGAGAACGAAAACATATTTCAAAGAGAAGTAAAAGACGAAAAAAACATAAAGAACCGAAACTGCACGCTGTCCCCAGGACCCTTTTTCCCGCCCTTTCTTTGCCTCCCGTCATTCTCTTCCTCTTTCTCTCTTTTTCATTCACGAGACAAAAAAAGTTCCGGTTGAAGGAAAGCAGGCAGCGAATCTCTTTCAGGCTCTTCTCTTCGGTTAATTGATCGGACACAGAGGGTGTGGAGCCTGCTTCCTCCTCTCTCTTTCTCATGTTTTCTCTCTTTTCCTTGAGAGGCAGATTTACAAAAAAAAGGAAAAAAAGGCAGCCCGAGGCTCTCTGTCTAAGAAGCGAGAACGAGCTGACCAACTTGAACGTAGCGGAGACTGATGTGGATACTGGAGGCTGAAGGAATGCTTTTAGAGGGAGTCTCGGATCTGTACATCTGGATTGACTTGAAGAATGAAATCCTTTCGAAGGGGCAAGTCAAGCAGGCAGGCCGGTGGGGAGTAATCAATGACGCACCGTCAGAACACATGCAGGACTTTGAGCAGAGACCCCCGGGGGCAGTGAACAAAAAGAGGCGGGTAGCTGCGCGACTTTATTAATACCGTTCCGTCTATCATCTATGCGCATCGCATGAGAGAGAAAGGAACAGAGAAAGCCGGCAACCGACTCTCTCTCTCTCTCTATTGTGACGAAGACAAACTCCTTTCCATCCAGGGCAGATCGAGGCACAGAGATTCTTTCACGATTTGGGGGGGTGAACAAGGACAGGTGATGGCGGGGAGTGCAACGAACAGGAAGGAAATGGAAGTCAATTTGTCGGCCAGTCAATGTTTTTTCTTCCCCTCCCTGCCTCCTTCTTTGCTCCTTTTGTCGCCCGATGTTCTCTGCGGCCTTTTGCTTTTTTCTTTTCCCCTCTGCAGGCCTCTTCAGAGAAAGTGACCCCCCGCACCCGTTGACGCGGCAGTCGGAGGGTTCTGCAAGGAGCCGAGTCAGACAGCGAGACACACACACACACACACACACACACACACTCACACACACTCACACACTCACACACACTCACACACAGAGAGAGAGAGAGAGAGAGAGAGAGAATCAATGAGTGAGTGAATGAATGAGTGGGCAGGGAAATCAGAGGGCATTCACTCCGAGAAATGAGATCACAATGAAGACAGACAAAGGACAGCTTGACGGAGAGCATGTACGAAACCCCAATGAGGAAGGGAGACAAAACAGAAGAGAGATGCGAGGGACGCTCATCGACCGCATCACAAACGGACAGACATGCAGAAAGACACATGCCTGCCTATAACTTGAGGAGGCAACGTGTACAGTAAGTCAATGTGGCAAGCAGACAACTAACAAAAGGAGAGAAACGTCAGATATCTGCTCATGAGCGACGACATTCCAAAAGGTTTGCGCGAAGGACTGTACCAAAATCTTTGTTCGCTTCGCTTCCTTTCGTCTGCTTTGATTTGCTCTTTTCTTTCATTAATGAAAATGACCACTGACCCTTCCTCCTGCATTCCCATTGAACCGCAGAGTCCGAGGGTGACCCGAAAGACCGCCCCCCGACGACCCCCTGTGACTGCTGAACCTGCCAACGCTGGCCCTTGATCCGTGCCCTCGTGCCCCCCCATGCCCGAGGTCTCCCCCCCCTCCCTCTTCAACCCCATCAAATTCAAATTCACTCACAACCTCCGGAGTCTCCGTGGCACCTGTGGCCGTCACACCACCCCGACCAGGAAATCCGGAGGGAAATCCCCCCATCATGCCCCTGGCACTTCCCCGACCACCTCGTGCCTTCTGATCCTCCCTCCCTCTCTCTCTCCTGCCCATGCCCATGGCACCGGCCTCGTATCCAAATTGCCATTCGTCCCCCACGGCTGCCGCTGCTGCTGCTTCCAGGCCGCCGTATGGGTGCATCGACTGGTGGTGGGAGGAAGAGGAAGAGTTGGCCGAGAGCAAATGGAAGAGCCCTGGAAGGCCGGCGGTGACTGCCGAGACCTTTCCATCCAGAGCCTCGAGAACTCTCAACTCGTCCCTCACCTTCTTCAACTCAGACTCCATTCTCTGCCTTGCCACTGCACCAACACCCCCAGCAAACAGGTGGTGATCTCTCAGAACAAGCTCGGGGAGTGATTCAGCAGGGAAGAGATCGGCAGTCGGGGAGAAGGAGAGAGCCGTCAGAGGAACTGGGAGGGAAGGTGGAGGGGGGGCCTGGGCAGAGGATGGGTCAGACCAGGCGGCCGCCATTTCCTCTCCTCCTCCTGCCCCATGCAGGCCTGCAGTTCCGTTTTCCTTTTCCTTATGGAGTAGTTGACGCTCCCTTTCCTCTTCCTCCCCCCGCACGAGGCGTCTGAGGGCAACGTGAAGCGCCCCGTTGGCGTCCTTCGAGATCGACTCGCGGAAGTGCGTCTGCAAGGGGGCGAAAGAATCAGGTGTGTGTGTGACTCTTACACTTATACACCACTCTCACAACGTCGCAAAAAGTGTGCGCCTGTGTAAAGTTAGGAAGAACCTGTCATTCACTCAAGCCGTCAGTCTCCAAAGCACTGCAGAGCCATTCACCCAGAAAGAGTGCCAGGAAGGAAAGAACTCCGGGAAAAATTGGGAGATGGAGAGCGACGACACAGACGCGGAGCAGTACAGCGGCTTTCCATTCCGGCCAAGACTCTTCTTTCTCGTTCGTTGTCTTTTAATGCAATCGAGTTCCGTTCCCAGACTGCACTGGCTGCCTCGCTTCCCCTCCCTTCGTTTTCACGTTCCTGTCCTCCCTCTGCTAGAGACGACACGACATCATACACTCACACCGGTGATACATGCACCTGCACGCAGACAGAATGTATGTGCATGAGCGTACCTGCATGAAGCAGTCGAAGAAGAAGCACTGCTTGCTCATCACAGCTCTGTAGTACATATCGGCAACTCTCCTGAGGTAGTGGAAATCCACGGCAGCGCTCTCTTGGGGCCTCAGAGTCACGAACCCGCCTTCGATGAAGTCCGCAACGTTAAACGTGCGCCTCTGAGCAGAGAGAGAGGAGTGAGGGGCCAAAGAAAGAAAGAAACCGATGAGAGAAATCCCAAGAGAAACGAATCACACCACCGTTGCATTCACAAACAGCATGAGTGCGGAAGTCATCAAGAAGCAATTAGAGAAAGAGATGCAAAAGCACATGAAAGAGATAGAGCGACAAGGTAAAAAGAAGAGACAGAACGGTGAAATCAAAAGGACAAAGTTGACAGACCCACCTGTGCCCACGAGTCCATAAACCCGACCAGCTCCCCAATTGCATGAGCCTTCTGCTTCCACCTCTCGGGCTCTGGGTCGCTCTTCCTCTCTTCCTGGAGGTACCGTCCCTGTTTCTTCACCTCAGGGACCAGGGAGGCCCCGGCGGCAGAAGCAGCTGCCGAAAGAGAGGGCCCCGGCGGCCCCGTTGCACCGTTCGTTGCAGGGCCCCCGGATCCCGGCCTCGGTCCTCCACTTCCCCCCCCGCCCCCCGCGGCTCCTGCAGAGTCTCCCCTATCGACTCCCCGCTGCTCCAACTTATCACGGTCCGCTTGAGGTCGTGCGAGGGTGTCCGCACGGGCGGCCAGGGTGAGGGACAGGAGGTCCTGCAGGAGGGCGGGACGGGACAGGGCAGCGTCGGGTGAACCCCAGTAAGTGCACAGCAAAGAACTGGTCAGAACCAGAGACAGTACATACGGAGAGAGAACAGCACGAGTACGACAAGCATGCGAAGTCATTGAGACGATCAGTGGGGGCAAGGAGGACGGCGACCTTGTCTTATCCCCTCACCCTCTGACTTTTCCGTCAACTCCGATACAGTGCTGTCACCTGCTTCCACTGCACGCGAAGATTCTACCTTTCCGCTTTCCTCCCTCCCTCCTACCCACTGACCTGTGTGATGATGTCATGAGGGATATATGCCTCAGACATCTGGAGGTGCATCCTGAAGGACCGCTTCAGGTCTTCCAGTTGCCTCGCCACCACCGCCCTGTAACAGTCCCTCACCAGGTTGAAGAACTGCCCGAGGGGTCTCAGAGGGGTGTAAGGTCCCTTGCTGTTCAGAAGATAGGCGAACACATTCGAGACCTGGAGGGAAAGGGAACAAAAGGGTCACTGTCACCTTTCTGCTGTGACCTCGATGGCGCGGCCACACGTCGAGGACATCAAGGCAAAAGGCAAACACACGGCCCAAACCAAACGACCGCCTCGATCGCGTGTGCAAAACCTTGCATGCATGCATGCATGCGCACAAACAAAGCCTTGATTGAATTGAATAAACCGCTCCCCGCTATCGCGGACTGAAGGCAGGGACAAGGGTGTTACGTTCCCTGTCCGAAACATTTCCTTGCTTCGCTTATTGCATGAATGTATACACGCCCCCAACAGTGCAGTTAAATATCATCAGCTTCCCTCCTACAACGAATTCTGCCTGCGTGTCTGTCTGTCTTAATCTCAGCCACGCCGCCTGAGGACACGGTGGAACTTCAAGCACGGAATTTTCTCGAAAGGCAACTCTACCCGATTCCAAAAAAGGCATGCGCTCACTTGTGCAACGCAGATCTCCAGAATAAGATGACACAGCCAGTCGATGCCTGCACCCGCCTTTGCGAGACTGCACCGTGCCAGGCGGATGGCGACCTTCTCTGTTTGGAAGTTGTCGGTTCCGTTTTCGGCGATCCTGTTCGTTCGTTCAGGAAAATAGAGAAGAGAGGGGGGGTATCACAGAAAAAGAGACGAAGATCCAACGAAGAACGCAGCAGAGAAAGAAAGACACCCAAATGCATTGTATTCCTTTCCAAAAGGAAAGCCAAAAGCACCCGATCAGACACTCAGACGGGCAGAAGTGATCCCTCTAAAGTTAGAAAATCCCCCCATGTCTGTCTGCCCGCCTTCTGCATGTCCTAATTCAGCTGACCTGCCGACGTTATAAATCTCATCATCGTCGAATGTGGAGGGCCCGTTGGCAAAGAGCATGTACTTGAACACGTCTCTGGCTCTTCTGTGCGCACTCTCTCCCAGCATTCGTCTCTTCAGGTCCTCCCCCAGCCTCTGCCCAGACCCCCCCAGATGGTCGCTTGACTGCAGCCTCTCCAGATCGATGTACTGCTCCCATCCGAAAGTTTGAGAGTGCCGCATGCGGGAGGCAGACTTCAGATCGTCCCCAAAAGTCCGGCCGCAATCCTTGACGGTGTACAGATGGTGGCGGCCCACTGCACGAGGCACAGAGGGAGCCTGCAGTGAGGGGGGAACCGAGGCAGAGAGAGTGAAGTGACAGAAATGAAGAAGGGGAGAAACCAGCGAGATCGAAGGAACCGCGAGATTTGAACTCAGGCAAGCACAAGGAGTGAAGAGGAAAAGGAAAGAGATTGTGCAAGATAGTCACACACAAGAAAGGTAAGAAAACGACTGAACTGATTCCACACAAGCTGGAAAAGAGACAAACATACAGGCGCCTAGCTGACCGGGGACAGCGTCTGGAGAAGCAGCACGTGATCCTTGAAGTCCTGTACGAAATTTGCGCACAGTCCCCTGAGTCTCTTCGGGTCGCTCTCCACGATTGTTCTCTCTAGCCTCGCTTCCTTTTCTTTCAGAGAAGACTTCCGACTCTGGAGCACTGCGAGCATCTCGGGGAACCTGGGCGAAGGTAAGAAGGACAAATCGAAAGATTGATTGGTAGGGGGGGACGGGAGGAAAACCAGCGGAAAGCACAACAAGAAAGCCTCAGAGAGATTTGTACAGTTTCAAACAGGGTAAATGCTTTTCCCGTTCTATCCACGAGAGCACAAGGTCACGTTTTTCTACCTGCAAGCCTACGTGTCTTCCCACTTTCTTGTCCACTTGGAAAAACCACTTCAGAAGTACGAAAGAGCCAGATCTCCATCAGTACTTATCACCCCACCTGACTCACCGACCCGCCACCAACTACCCCCACAACACACAACACCCACCTATCAATGAACGGCTGCAGCCAGAGATTGACCACAGCCTTCCCTGCCTGCTGCATCCCCAGCATGAGATCGTTGCCCTCGTCCCAAAGATGCCTCTCTGCCAGCGTCTCCTTCCACGCATCGTGAAGACCTGCCTCGGCCTCCTGAATCGAAGACAGACGCTCGACCTGCAAGATGGGCACGCACAAACACACACACAGAAGATAGACAAATTTGGGATTTGTCCTGTCCGTCTCTTCGTCCTTCCCGTCCTTCAATCTTTTTGTGCCCTCCGAGTGAGTCTATTCTTCTCCTCAGACCCTATGGGTACTTTCTCCTCTCTACTCATGAATTAAGCGCTCCCAGCTGACCTATCGACCCACCTACCTACCTGTTCTGCAATGGTCGCTGAGTCTCTATGCCACGTGCTATGAGGCTGCAGGGTGACAAAGAAGTATCTCTGGTCCCCTGCCCTTCGCGCGTTCTCGAAGAAGTCGTTCGCGTCTGGGGCTGTCTTCAGGTTTCGGCACTGCTGGTCAAATTTGTTCACAATCAGGGTCGTCCTGTCAGCCCAGTCGGAAATTGGGGCAGGGGCCCCGGCAATGTGGGGGCTTTCGAAAATCTCCCTGATGCTCTGGAGGTCGGTGATCGTCTCAGGCTGCTCTGTGCACTTGAGAACACAAACAAACACGTTCGCAGGGCGTCGGACAAACCCAGCCACAAGCTCCTTGACCTGCCTGGCCTCGTCCCTTCTGCTCTCAGGAGGGTTGGGAATCAATCCGGGGAGGTCAATGAATACCGCGTCGTGAACTTCAGAGCTCCGGATTTGCACGTGGACTTCTTCGGCCGAGAACTTGATAGACGAACGCTCGAGGGACTGCATATGGTCACAGAGGAGCTCGACAAGTGTATCGCCTACAAGGGAGAATTCCTGCTCACCTGGAAGCTTCAAGGATATCTCGGGACGTTCTGCGGGGACGTTCTCATCCCTCTGCATTTTATACAAAACCGGGCACCTGGTCCCAGTCCTCTGGTTGGTGAACCCTACAGGGAACTTGGTGAAGTACTCAATGAGGGAGGTCTTCCCTGCGCTCTGTATGCCCACAATATTGATGCGCGGAATGGCATCTGATAGAGAAGGATCAAGAAGCTCTGCACACTCCACAAAGCACGTGTAGAGATTCTGCAAAGACTTCAAGTTCGGGAGGCCCCCTACATCAGTATGCGAGGAGAGACGGTCTCCTCCCGTGCTCGGGCTCTCACGTGAGGCAGACATGAGTGCACAAAAAGACAATTTGATTGACAGATTTTTCTCTTGCTGATTGCGTCCCGGTGACGACGCGTCACAGCTCACTTGCGGGAACCGAAGAGACGAGACGGCTACAAGAAGGTACACCTGGGTGGACCGAACGGAAAAGTAAAGAGCACTGAACCTCTCGTCAGCAATTCTGACTCACCCAATTTGAAGCTCAGCCGATGGGAACAGAAAAGCGAAGTCACAAGCGGGACACGGGCGCAAGTTGATTCTTGGTTGAGATGGCCTCAGACTCTCTGACAGATCGATGACTCATGCAATGCAAAAACTCGCAAAGATGCCCAAAGTTGTCGTCACCCAAATGATCCCAAATGTGATTTTTGAGGGTTTTTGAGGCATTTTTGAGGCATCCACGAACCCTGGCTCGTTTCAAAATGGCCCCGGAAAGCGAAGCGGGGGGCACTTACAAAACAGAAATACCCCAGCCCACGCATGCATGCATGGCCCCGGAAAGCGAAGCGGGGGGCACTTACAAAACAGAAATACCCTAGCCCACGTGGCCCCGGAAAGCGAAGCGGGGGGCACTTACAAAACAGAAACCACGCGGGGGGCACTTAAAAACCCGGCCCCGAAAGGCTGAATTTGCGGGATGCGTGCGTCAGATGGGTTTCAGATCCCCGGCCTTTTTTCCTGGGGGAGGGGGGGGTTCCGCGCATGCTTTTTTCCCGCGGGGGGGGGGGCGCGAGCGCGCGCGGGGAGTGCGGCCCAACGGTCCGGCCCCGGGTCCAATAATAATGTTCAGTCTGCATGCCGTTGAATGTACGTCTGACACATGTCTGTCACATTCTGTCATCATTCTGTCACATCGTCGTGGTCACATATAGGTTGTAGACGGCCGATATCTACGTACTTCACTTAGACGATCCCTTAGCTCAATGTCGAGGAGTGCGAGCCACCGAGCAGTTCACGTGTGCGCGTGAGAAGGTCATCAGGTTGACTAAGCGAAAACTGATCCAGGCCAACTCGAGAAAAAACACATGCACACCGGAGACGGTACTTGATATTGGTAGTAAATTATTTGGAACAAAGATAGATTCTCCGAAATCTGGTGTGTGGAGCCTGTCCAGTAGGGGCTGTGCAAGTCCATATTCTCCCATCGACACTCAACAGACAGAAATACTTCTTTTCGAGTAGAGCTGACAGAGTATACCCACTGGTATCATCCACTCCTTCCCAGATTCGTCAAAATTAACGTGCGTGTGAGTCTGAGGCTAGAGGCCAGCGAAGATGGGAGCAGAAGTTCTGGCAACCTGGGTGCTTGGGCTGAAGATCGGCGGGACTCTGGTTTTTGCGACGATTCCGGTTCTCCTCTTTCCACGTTTTCTGATCAAGAAGTTGTTGGGAAGAGTCCCTGAACCGATCCTTTACTTTCGGCTCCTTGGATGGGCTTGGGTTGCGCTTTTGGTGGGTTACACAGAGGGTCTGGTTCGACTTTTGAGTTACAACGAGTGGCCAGACTGGACACTCCGAATGGGAATTGTCTCAAACGGAGGTGCTACCTGTATCGTTGCGTATCATTTGTTGAGAGATCGTTTTTGTCCTTCCTCGGCAGGCGGGGACATTGACGAGGAGACAGGGAAGATGGAGGGGGGGAGCGCTGTGAAGATTGCGCTTTGGGGGGCTGTGGGATTCTTGGGTGCAATCACCACTGGTCTCGCTGTCAGCCTCGCAATAGGCCCGTGAAAAGAACGCTGCCAGAGGAGAATCTGAATTTGGAAATCCGGGCGGAAGGAGGCTCGATCAATCATGAGTCGATCTGTCAATGGTGTGGAGGTTGCGGTGGTTTAACTTCCGTCCGTCCGACTGGTGATCCTCATGCAGCGTTGATCTCAGCGTTCACTCGCTGTCTCCTCCAGCACCGCAGACCTACGGTCTATTTTTTCAGTGGCCGACCAGCATGTAAGTACTTGTCGATCATTCCGAGGAGCCTAGCGAGCTAGCGAGGAGCTGCAGTCCTCCGAACCGACAAACTGCACCGTGGGCGTTGCTGCCTCCCATCTCCCTGGATTATCTCATATCTGGTTTTAAACACTTGTTTAAGCATTACTACTATATTATTAATTTAATTGCTAGAAACATATTTTTTTTGTTCCAATTTAATAATAATAGGAGTATAATATCAAAAATATAAAAATTCAAATTCACCTATAGCGAATAGTCACTACGACTCACTAGCCATGCAATTTGAAACTGTTTGATACTCCTTGACTAAGTTTGGCTTAATTTATCTGGCAGCGATTCTGGCTTATAGAGCATATGCAAGTCTAATCAGTAAGTAGTTATAACTAGCCAATATCAGATTACTATAACTTAGTCAGATTATAATATAACAATTGGCATCTCTAAGAGTATCCACGTAAAAGCGCTTCCAGGCTTAGGGGTATCACGGAGAAAAAAATAAAGTAAATAACTCTTTAAAATTTTGTTAGGTATCTTTTTCTTTTTTTTTTAAATCTAAAACAACTGTTGTTTAGCTGTTGCACCGGTGTTGCACAAGTGTTGCAAGGTGTTACAGACAAAAAAAAAAAAGAAAAAAGAAAAAAAAAAGTAGATAACTCGTTTTTCTAGAGATTTTTTTTCTTTTTTTTTTTTTTCTATGACTAACAGCAAGTATGTCAGCCGTCTCCACCAACTTAAGTCACGTAGAGCTATCAACGATGCGTTCTCTTGCCATAGATTGACTCAGCTTTGCATTGACTCCCGTCGATCCCTGAGGAGACGGCCTGAGAGATCCTGAGAGCAAGCACGAGAGACAGTTTGCCTCCTTACTCGTGCTGCACGCATACCTAGAACAACCAGTTTAGCTCGATAATTGGTATCCGTTGTTCGATAGGGAAGCAAGTTTCACTTCTACATGATGCCGTTCTGAAACCTTTTGGCCACTTTTGGCCAGAAAGAAGAGAGCGCTTGTATTTGAGGAGGAAGATGGCTAGGAAGATGGAGAAAGATGAAGAAGGAGACGGGAAGCAGTTTTTGGTAGTTCCGCAAACCTGTCTGAGGAACAGACGTCAGTTCTTAAAGGTTCCTCACCGACCTGCAGTTAGACAGCACAAGCAGTTGGCGCACACGTGTGTTGAGTGCGAAACACTGGCAACAGGGTCAGACCAATGAGGTTTTCTCCCCTTTTGGGAAGTGGTTTACGGAATGGGGACAAGGCCAAGCCAGACTACCGTTTTTATCCGTCTCTTCAGCCGTCTCCCTCTTTCTACCACCGTCTGCCTCAAAACAGGCAGGCTAGAAGGAGTTTTGGAGCAAGATATGAAGGTAAAAGGGCGCAACCTAACCTAGCCTATCAGAATGAAGGTTCTCTGGCTCTTCTTTCTTCTGATTGGGCTAGATTTCGGTAGAAAGAGGATAAGGCCACGCGTTCTGTGTGAGGATGTAAGACCACTCTGCCTTACCACATAAATTAATTTAGTGAGTAGCCATCACAGAAAAGCCGTTCTAGCCTGTATTATCTTCCTTCATGGGAGAGGACTGCCCTAGCAGTGTGTTCAGCGGCGTATCGAACCAGCCGAACGTTAGACATTTATTTATGGGCTAATAGCGATGGTGAATGATAATGAATGAATGATGTAACATGCCTAGTTCTGGCTAATAAAGAATAAGTCAAATAACTCTAAAAAACTATATACAAAACAAACAAAATTTTTTCTCACCTAGTTCTTACTCTAGTTCTTACTACTAAGTACTAGTTCCCCATAGGATGGACCGTACTCAGAGATGGGTAAACATCAGCCTCCTTATGTCTGCAAAGGCAAGTATTATAAACTTTTACAAGAACTTTTGTTTATATACCGATGTTTATATACCATACAAACCTAGGTGCCGCATAAAAAAAAAAAAAAATTAAAAAAAAAATTAGGCGTCCTCACTTTTTTTTTCTTTTTTTTTTTTAAGGTCAAAAGTTAGGTTCACATTTTGTGTGGAAAAGTAAGTTTTAAAGTCGAAAGTGATCCTTTTCCTTTTGAGAACACTTTAAAAAAAAAAAATAATAAAAAAGAAAAAAAAATTAAGCCTTCCGAACTTTTTTTTTTCCTATATGCGGCGCCTAGATGCAAACCTCTATACAGATTAGCAAATTAATTGTACTACTATTTATAGTAGTATAGTACAAATACCTAACTAAACTAAGCCAAACTTGGGAAGAATGATAATTAGCAAACAAAAAGTTAATAGCTAAGAGTGCTAAATAGTCCATTCACTATAACTAATCATCTCACACATTTTCTATAAGATTTCTAACATATTGTCCAGCATATTGTTGGGTACTGAACTAGGTACTGAAGTAGCTGAACAGTCAAGAATTTTTGTGACAGTGAGCTGCGGCTTTAACCCTGAGCTGCGGCTTTAACCCGGGCTTTAAGCGGCCGGCTTCTAGTAGGCTCTGTTACGGAACTGTGGCCAATCCAGCAAGGATGATGCTCGAATCGAATTGTGCCATTCAACGTCGCCACAATTCATACGGATGCGCTTCTGCAGCTGTTTGTCAAGCGACCGGACAGAAGCCAATGCGCGCACTATCTCCACTCTCGAGCCTCTGAGTACCGGGCCTGTCTGTCCGCACAGATATGGTTGTGAATGTACAGCAGGACAGAATTGACTGCATCGCTGGAACATTCTATGACGTGAAGAATCACGGAGGATCGATTTCCTGCTTGCGGGATCGATGCAGTCCTCCATGCAGTTGCTTGGTGGTGTGTGGAGGTTTGCCTTTCGTCAAAACGCTGCACTGAAGTGGAATGGATGCATGACTCATCAGAGTCCGTCTAGGGTCTCCCTTGTCTCTTTTCTTAATTTTGGCAGAAACGTCCAATGGACGTGCGGCAAGAGAGAGAAAGAGAGAGTGCTGTCGACCACCGGCCGTCAACTCGCGAGAGACGAAGTGAGTGGTCCGTCTCTGTCTTCTCTGCTTTCACCTTGGATGAACGCCGCAAACTGTAGAGCGACCGGTCGACGAGAGCAACTCTCTCCCCTCTGGTGCATGCATGTACGTCAACCAACCGACTTCTGAGGGCCCCATCCTCTTCTTTCGAGTCCCCTTTTCTCTCTGTCTGTTCTCACTCTCTTCATGATTTTTCATTTTTTTCGAACGAATGAATTCGATTCGTTATTTTCATCTACTCTCCCTTTCGTAGAATTACCTTGGTTGAATATTCAAAAACTGAAAACAAACAAACAAACAAGCAAACAAACAAAAGGAAACCGCCCTGCCGGTACGCAAGGCTGGTGTGTATGTGCCGCATGTACCCTTGTTGATGCGACAACACGCAGCATCCGACGAGAGAGCGGACAACCAACAAAACAAAGGTGAAGGAACAAAAAAGAAAACAGATGAAGGACTAGTGCGTGAGTGAGTGAGTCGAATGGCCGATCGACTAAGGTGACGTGCTCTGTTCTGTAACGTTCCTTCTCTGTCATGCAGTGACCTGCGCTTCCTTTCCTTCTCACTCCCTTTCTAACATGATGCCCTTTTCGCCGCCCACATTCTTGCAGCTCACGGACTTGTGATTGCTCTCTCTCCTCTTTTGTCCGTTAAGCTTTGTACGCCCCTTTTGCATTCGTTCGATGAGCGGCATTGTGGTTCGATCGGTCGGTCAATGGGAATCCTTCGAGCATTACCTGCGAGAGAGATAGGATGGAAGGCCTCCCTCCGAAAATTTAAACTCCGAAAGGAACTTTCATCGAGGAGTGACGGAGGAGTTTTCGCACCAAAATCGCGCGGTGCCTCATTCTCGCACGCTTCGCTTAAGTTGCTCAAATATGATTGCTTATGGAATCACTGCGCTCTTCTTCCTTCAACTCACAAACGCAAAAGAAACCCATCAGACTCCCATCCGAAATCACGTCGCTTCGCTCTCATCTCTTTATGTGTTCTCCTCTGGAGCTCTTGAGGAGATGACAGTGCCTCTTCCACTTCGGCCACCGATCCATCCAAATGCAAAAGAAAAAAAAAAGGTCTCGGGACTTCCGATCTTTTGCATGCCCTATTATGTCTGGAGTGAGCTCTGCAAGGAAACGAGAGAGACAGAAAGGGGAAAAAACAGAGGGAAAACACTTGCCCACCATGTCTTTTTGCTCTCCTCAAATGGACAAGCAGATGTGCAAGACACAAACAAAGAGAAATTATGCAGATCACACACACGCTTCGTTTCACCGGCAGAATCGAACACGAACCTGCCGCAGAAACATTCGACACACTTTGACAAGTAAGCAAGCAAACAAGCAAAGAGACGACACCTCTCTTTGAGTCCACTGTCGTCAAGTCAACTTTCTTCACAACCGAAAGATGCAGCCAACAGCAACAGCGATCTCTTTGAGGATCGTTCGCTTTTCCCATTCCCTCCATTCCTGGCCTGCAGACACGTCGATCGTCAATTTGTCTGTCCGTCCTGAGGCACAGCTGTTCAGGCTCGACGCACCTTACAAGTGAGAAAGCCAAGGGAATGAATATGAAGACAGACCCCTTTGCCCGAATGGCATCAGGAGAAAATATGATACAAACACAGCCGGCCGAGCGATCCATCCTCCCTTCCACCCATTCATCCATCCATCCATCCACCCACCCATCCATTCATCCACCCACCCATCCATCGATCCATCCATCGAAACGCTACTTCTTCTGTCTGTTCCCGGCTTGTCGCGGCATTTCTTTTGTTCTTTCCAACATCCTTTGACGATGGACGATGAGTTTATCAACGCCTCGAGGGAATTTCAAAGCAAACTTTGCCGCGTGGTGTTAATTGTCACACATCATCGTCATCTTGCACCCACCAAAGACTGCCGACACTGACGGACACACACCGACAACCGTGTCAAGCAGCTGGCTGAAAGAAAGGCATGACAGAATCTGTCAGAAGAAGCCATCCTGAAGTTGGAAAGAGTGAAAAGAGCATTCGAAGGAGCCAACTTGCTGTGACGCTACCTTGCTGTTTTCCTTGGGCATTCAGTCACTCAACCAGCCAGTTCATCAATACAATCCTTCTTGGATTGCTTCTCACTTCACAAGTCTAGAAAGAAAGTAAAAAGAAGAAATTTCATTCATGAATCTGCCCCCGAGGAATGAGGGAAGAGGGAGTTTCCAGGCGGATAGACTGAAAGAAAAAAGGACAAGGGAGAGCTAGGTTCATTTTTTTTTTTCTCGTCTCACTGCGTCACCGCGAAGCACGGAAAACCCAAGAACGAGAAGCGGATATTTTTCTCTTACACAGGGGGTTGAAGTAAAGAAAAAAGAAAAGCACGGAGGCGGCTGGCGCAACACGCGAATATGCGCCTGCGAGGGTAGTACAAAACGCTAGAGGTCGCACGTATCGGGAGCCTGTGGAGAATCCGTCCTTTCTTTTCTTCCTCAAATGAATTCAAACCGATTTCTCATTCACCATGGAAGCATGTCTCACACGCAAGGAAGGAGATAAGAAAAAGAAACCGCACATCTGACTGGGCTGGATGATTCGATTGCGCGATGGAATGAGGGAGGCAAGGAACAAAGAACGTAAACGTGAATGCGTAGGGGAAACATTGGGAAAGGAATTATCTTGTGTTTCCCATTTTCTGTCTGTCAAGACTAAAGGCGCCTGAAAGATCTCTTCTCTTTCTTTCTAAGAGGATCTTCTCTACCGGCATTTGCAAAAAGAAAGTCGAACATGAGACAAACGTTTGCCCTTCCGTTCCTCATCATGCCTGGCTCTTTTCTGTTTTCCTTAGCACCCCAAAAGAAAAGGAGAGCTCCTTAGAGACGTGCACTCGTGACTGCCCGAATGGCAACACGGCAAAAAAGGAAAAGTCCTACAGACCCAGCCATCCATCCATCTTTGCGTGCATGAATCCAGACAGAGTTTGTCCAAATTCGGTAGCGAGTTCAATCTGTCCGCCATGAAACTTCACAGGGGTGTTTATTGTCAACGACACAACACAGACACATAGAAACCAGAGTGACACACGACAATCTCCCTGTACGAAAAGAAACGAAACAGTCAGACCCACACCGGGCGCATGAGAGAAAGACAAAGAGAAAGAGTAGAAGGCTAGGTTCAATTCAAACTTTTTTTGCTCTCGTATTGGTCTGTCACTCCAAGAGGCGGCAGACCCGCAGACGAGAATGAATGGAGCTATTTTCATTATTTACAGATCTCTGCAAAGCCGACAGGCGCAACACCTCAAGATCAGCTTTCAGAGATAGATGATACAGAGCGTGAGGGCTCAACTCTGTCTGTCTTTTGTGGCTGCAGGGAGGGAGGGAGGGAGGGACGGAAGATCCCGTCGGTGGGTGATCCATCCGGCCTTTCTCCTCGATCCAACCACGGCTGGAATTTTTTGTCTATCCCTCCATCCATCCATCCCTCCCTCCCTTCCTCGGTGGATTCGGCATGCATGCAGGCCCCCCCCTCGCTGCCTGAATGGCAGACCGAAGAAAGAAAGAGGCGAAGAAGACTCAAAAAATATGCCAATCTCGTCTAGACATTCTCATACTTCTCTGCCACCTTCTCGTATGAAGGCAGTCTCAACATACCACCATGCTGACTGATTTGCCAATTTTTCTCTGCATGAGCGATGGATTCACCCAGGCCACTTCACATGGCGGAAATTAGAGGCGTGATAAAAAAGAAAAGAGGAGAGCTTGCTTGCAAGGAGAGGAGAGCAACGGTGGTCTGTCTGTCTGTCTTTTCCGTCTTGCGTTGGATCAAAAGAAAATCTTCAAATTCCAGTATCAACTGGGTCACGAAGAGAAAGGGAGGGGGAGTATAAGGACAAAAGGACAGGAAACTCGACAGACGCCAAGACCGTACAGGTGAAAGGAGGTGAGGAGGAACACGGCGGTCGACGGCTTCGTCCTTCCACTAACGTGACAGGCGCAATGCGCAGTCTTCAACATGCCAACAAAACGAAACAGTTGTCTGTCGGCCTATCTCTGAATCAATCAATCCTGATTGAAGGGACGGGACAAATATTCCTTCCAACGGTGAACCGTCCCTGGTCGTTTGCTTGGTTCACGCATGCAGGGATTCAATAGTTCGTTCATTTATGTGTGGTGGCCGACTGACTGGTTGTGCGAAGCACGGAAAGAAGCAGGAGGGGCAACATCAGGCAGTGGAGAGAGGGAGGGAACCGGAGGCAGACTGAGAAAGGAATTTCGTCCGCCCTTCCCCAACACAGTCCCTTCTCCTGCCAGTAAGCATCTCGTTCCCTCCCACCCATACCCAGAGCTTTCGGAAGTACACTTGAAGCAGAAAAGCACGATCCCCGCTCTGTCAGAGAGAGAAAGGGACATGCGGGCAGGCACGCAAGGTACACACGCACTTCATTGTGAACTGCTGTTTGGTTTTGCTTTTGTGCCTTTCTTTGTCATCCGTCTCCCTCCCTCGTCTTCACAGCACCATGCCCTCGCTTCCCCCCCCGCTTGCGACCTCTCTCTGTCTCTCTCTGCTAGACCCGGGGGAGGATCCCTCTTTCCCCCCTCCCTGTCCTTTGTAGTGGCAGCGAGTGGGGCGGAGAAGAGAGAGAGAGCTCCCGAGAGAGAGCGACAGGATAAGAGGAAGCGAAAGGAGGTGTCCGGCTAGGAAGGAAGTCAAGGGACAAACGGACAGACGCTGCTCACCCAAATGGGAACGCAGGCCGGACAGACGGAAGAAAGTACAGGTGAAAAGACGACATGACAAGAAAAGAGAGGCGGTCACATTCACAAAACAAAGAAATGCGTGTTCAAGGACGTACCTTACTTTACAATAAAATGATGTTTGGCACAATGAAAAGAAAATTCAGGACAAGCAAAGCCACGGCCGTGGTTCGAGTATGAATCGCACAGCTGCTCTTCCTTTCCCTTTCCCTTCTTTTCTCTTGCAGGCCACCTCACGCACTCAGGCAGTCCATCAGTAAGTCAAGCAGCCGATGGACGCATCACAGCAACTTTGCATTTTCAGGACCATGAATAATCACATTTGTGTTCTATTGTGCAACCACGGAACAGGCTGTATGCGGCACTGCTCCGGGTGAAAAGGGGAACTAGCAGGAAGAAGGGGAGAGGGTAGAGGAGACAAAGGAAAGAAGGCTAGGTTTAATGTCCACTTTTTTTCTCTTCTTTTCTCTCGAGAGAAGAAGAAGAGTGCATCCATCAGTCGGCAGAATCCGAAAAAACCAGGTCAGACAGACAGACAGAGAGTCCCAGACCCAGACGGGGCAGAACGACAAAATTTATTCATCCGTTTGTTCCTGAGAGCACTCGATCGAATCCGAATCCGAATCGAACGGATCGTCTGGTCGTGCGGATTTATGGCGACATGGCTTCTTCATGTGGACGAGAGGGAGAAGACATGTGTGCGTGTGTGTGTGTGTGCGTGTGTGTGTGTGTGTGTGTGTGTGTGTGTGAAAGAGAGAGAGAGAGAGGGAGAGAGGACACACTCACGGCTTTGACTTTCTTTTGCAGAGCGACAGTCGCAAAATGCCGTCGTCAGGGAACGTATCGAATGCTGATACTTGATCGTCTGCCCTTCCTACTTGTTTTCGTTGAGGAGTCAAACCATCATCCTTCCTTCCTTTCTTCCTTCGTTGATGCTTCATCCATCCATGCATCCGCTCTTCTGACAGTGATGCAGGGCGATCGACCAAACCAGGGACGCGAGGGAGAGAGAGCAGCATCTTGCTTGCAGACAAGCAACAGAGGAAGGGAATTGAGGGTTGACCAAGAAAACCAATTTCAGCAGCCCCCCCCCAAGACAGTCTCTTCCCAGCATGCATATGCTCTCTTCTCTCTCACTGCATTTTTTTCTGCAACGCAAAGGTCCCTCTCTGCCCCCACCGCCCCCCCTTTCTATTTGCATACAACAAGTACGGCAGTCCGGCATGGAGGTGGACTGCAAAGAATGGCTGACCAAGAAAGCAATCAATACGCAAATACACTTCGTCGACATACCCACCTATGTTATCGTGTCTGTCGCCATGCTTTCCTGTTTGTTGATGACTTTTCGAACAAAAAGACAAACAGAGAGAGGAATACAGAAGAAATACGAGAGAAGGACACACAAGACAGACCCCCGAAGCCGTCTCGGGTTCGCTTTATCTGTTTTCTTTATCGTGTTCAGTCTGCCTTCGTGCACGTTCTCTCGCTCCAAATTCTTGTCGCATCGCCCTCTCTTCTATGACGGTCATACAGGACAGAGCAAAGGAGAGAATAAGCTTGACTCATTCTACCTGAAAAAGAAGTCGGAAAAACAAAAGAAAATCATTGCCAAAATATCCAAGGACAGACCTTGCTCTACACGAGAATCAAACGACAACAAAGAGAAAACAATCAAAGAAGAAGCAGATCACACCCATTTCATTCAACCCACGCAGCATCTCCTTCGTCTTTGCCAATCAGCCGCCCAGTCAGCCAGCCTGTTCTGCTGCCCATGTGGTGTGGACAGAATGAATGAACGCACCGATCGATCGAGTGCCTCAGTGGCAGGCACCCACCTTCGCACTCATATCAGATGCACTTGTCTGTGCAACCTCACCGTTGCATTGGGTCATTTTGCTTCCGTCGAATGGATGGCAGAAAGGGAGGGCGGAAAGGAGGAGGGAAGCGACAATGCTCCCTTTTCTCCCTTTGCCTTCCTTGTGAAAGTGCAAAAGGCTCAGCAGACAGGCAGACTGACAGCAAAGACGCCAACGGAGCGAAGAGAGGGAGAGAGAGGGAGAAAGCATACTGCGGTAAACAAGTCGACACCCGGCAGTAGACCGCGGGGCGGGCCTGCAACATTGATGCTACTAATCCTAGGTTCAAAAAAGAAGACAGACCAAAAGCCAGCCAGAGAGACAGGCGGTGATTTTTCACTCCTTCCTTTCGACTCTTCAGGCCAGTTGCAGTCTTCCTTCCATTGGCAGTCAACTCAGCGCACCCTGACATGCCAGCAGGGTGTGGGGTTGGTTGACTTTCTCGTCTACTCTATTTTCACACACACCCGGTCAGACAATTTGCACAAGGTGACTGACTCAATGGGGCTAGGTATAAATACCGACAGGGAGTTAGTGGCTAGGTGCAAAAAAATTATTCGTCTTCCTTGCCTTTTCTTCTTCTTTTTGTACCCTGGAGAGAATGGGGGCCGACAAATACGACGGAGATATTCATACGAGCACCGAGACAAGAAGAACCGGACCTTCCCATGGCTAGTTGCTGGCGAAACAAGCACTGGGGAGACGGAGGAGAGAGCAGGCGGGAGGGAATGAGGGGGCAAGAAGGAAGGAAGGAAGGAAGGAAGGAATGGATGCTGTCAAGAGGGGGGGAAGAAACATGAATGCAAAACAGCTGCTAAAGCGTCATAATCCCTCTCTTCTCTCGCGTGCACTCGCACTCTTTTCTCTTCTTTCTGTCTGAATTTCATCCATTTACTTCATCTGGGTGGAAACAGAAAGTAATCGTCACGGCCGAGCTTGAAACACAAGCCTGAAGGAAGAAACTGAAGATGCTCGTCTCGTTGCTTCATCTCTTCCTCCGTCTGTCAACCTATTCTTGCTTCGACCTTTCCTCCGTGGTTGGAGGGTCGTCCTCCAGAGAGAGGGACAGCGACGGCATCACGTGGGCGAAACGGTCGAACAGAGACAGGACAAGGCTAGGGGTCTCGCTGCGCATTGCCATGAGCACTGAGGAAACCTCAGAAGAACCCGCGAGTGAAGACACCGGGGTCCCACTGCGGGAGGGGGCAGTTTCTGCAACAGCACAGACTGCACTTTGACGCCTGCCTCTCTCTCTTCCCTCCCCGCCCCTCTGCGTCGTGGGGGGTTCTGGGTCCTCAAAGGACTCCTGAGAGAGGAGAAATCTCTCGAAGACAGAGATCAGCCAGGAGGACTCAGCTTCCCGAAGGAAGCTGTGAGTATTCTTTGACAGAGCGGAAAACGAAGACGAAGCGTTTGCACATGGGAGGAGGCTCTCGAGCTGAGATCTGAAGATCGGCCATCGGGAGGAGAGAGGACCAGAGACCATCTTATACCATTCCTCGTAGTCTTTCGCCCTCGCCCTCTCCTCGTCCTGTCCCCCCCTTCGCGTTGTCTCTTCTCTCACTGCCCCTTCCTCCTCTGTCTACCTGCACTCATCACACATCCCTGGAGCACGCTGAGGGCCCTCTCTTCCTTCGGGGAGAGGCCCCAGAAGAGGGGGTGATGAAGGAGTGTGAACGCACTCGCCCCCTCCCCCTCTCCCTCTCCCTCACAGAGGACTTCATTGGACAATAGAGTCATCAGGAAATGTTCCCACAGAACACTCTCGGGCCCTCCCTGCAGACGCCGAAGGAAGGCCAAGTGAGAGAGTACGGAATACTTCAGTCCGCCTTTGTAAACATGCATTTGACTTTTGCTGGCGCATGTAGAAATAGAGAATGCTTGCGAGTAGGAAGAGGAAAGAAAAACAAAAACGCTCAATAGAAGCAGGAAACAATACTGTGACTCGGTTCGGCGAGATGTAGATCCCGTCTTTCTTTCTCACATATTTTCCCCCGCCCCCTCTCCACTCTCCACGTCAAGCTTCGTGACGGCATCGATGAGCTGGTCGACAGTCCGACGAGCCTCTGCGCCCGCTTCTCCTCTGCAGTCTCTCTTCGATTTCTTCGGCTGGTCACAGAGACCGAAGAACACGTCCTGACAGAGGCCCACACAGGCCCAGGTGTCAAAGCGTCGGTAGAGGAGATGGCATCGTTCCTCTGCGGAGCCTGTTGATGAGGGGGAGGAGGGACGAGCCCGTCGGTCCCCCTCCTTCGGTCTCCCCGTTCCTCTCACTGTGGTCTCACCCTCTCTCCTGATTGCTGCAGACGACGGGGTAATCTCTCCCTCCAAATGCAACAGCAGCTGTCTCGCTCGCGCCTTCACAGAAGGACTCCACCACTCACAGCCCGCAAAGCCTCCTTGAGTCTCTTTGGAGGTGGTGGGAGGGCGAGTAATGCTAGTCTTATCTGCACTCCTGGTGATCCTCTGCATCCATCCATGGAGAGATGGAGGTCGTTTGGGAAGGGTTTCTTTGAATCAGGAGTTGTGCACATAAAATCTGCTCATCGGCATCAGGAAGAGATTCTGTGCCTGTTACGAACTAGAGTACAAATCTGGCCCCTAAGAGCTCCTGGTGGAAGCAGACCAGGTACATACTTTCAGCAAAGCGCACGACAGAAACGCTTGGAATTTGTAGCGACAGACTGTATGACTCTTTTTTTCGTTCTTTCTTCTTTTCTTTTGTTTCTTTGTGTCCTTTCGCTTCTTTTTTTCTTTCTGCCTTTCCGCCAGACAACGGACGCGGCTTTCCATTGAAGCTCTTCTTTTCTAGTCTCTCTGTGATAGGTTCCCTCATGAAGAGAAGGCGGGCAGAAAACAATGGGGAGAAACTTCACATGGACTCACAACTTTGCAGTGTTTCAGACAAATAGACCGACCGACAGACACACATACACACACACACACACACAGAGAGAGAGAGAGAGAGAGAGAGAGAGACAGACAGAGAGAGACAGAGACAGAGACAGACAGACACACACACACACACACAGAGAGAGAGAGAGAGAGAGAGAGAGAGGGGAGACACATATTATATGCACGCACTGACTGACCGAACCCCCTCTGTCCATGGTCACGCAGGGAGGAAAGCCCAACCGCGCCTTCAGGCAGCGCACTCCCGTTTGCAGAGTTTCCTCAGATACCGCCACGCTGTCGCCTCTCCCGAGTCCGAGCATCGACGAAGAAGAGCCAGAGGAAGAGGAAGAGAGGGAGGAACAGGAGGACCCAGCGGCTGTCTCAATCGTCCACAGGTCGACCGTGGCGGCAGCAGCTGTGTACGGCTGCATACAGAAGGACGAAGGGTGCAAATAAATTGAGAAGGCCTGAAAAAAGTGTGAACCACAATACATATGCAAGACATTTGCGTAGTCTTTTTTTTTTTTTTTTTAATCGCTCTTGCTACTCCGCTCCTTCCCCCGATTTCGCTATAGAGAGACATGCAGGCAGGCAGGTGGACGGCTGCAAAAACACACGCGGAGTTGCAGTAAAGAAAGAGACCGAGACAAGGAAATAGATAGGGGCTGGAAGGGGGTGCGGGGCATGATGCTATTTGCATACGTGGCCAAGAGAAAGGAGCCATTCCCCTGCGTGGTGATGAGAAGAAAAAGAAACTCACGTCAAAACGCAGAGAGAGTCCAGCACCCTCTCCAACCGGACCACACCCTCTCTGTTTCTCCCCGGAGCCCGTCTCTGTCTCTGTGCGTCTCCCCTCTTCTCCCCCCTCACTATCCACCAGGACAAACGTGGGGCGTCTGGGAAGAGGAGCAAGGAAAATGTTGCGCGCCTGCATCTCGACCAGAAACCGAAGCAATGCAACCAGCAACCCTGCAAGGCCTTGGAGGAGAAGGACACTGTGCTGTCCCTCCTCACACGGATCCCCTGCCCACCCACATGCCAAACGTACCGCAGCGTCTCGAGCACTCACACAGACCACACCTGCAGCCGCATCTCGGCGCTCGAGATGGTCATAGTATTTCAGCAGCTCTTCAGCCCTCCCGTCCCCTCCCTTTTCAGCACTCCCCCAATTCATGCACACACCGGCAGTGACACCAGAGTAAGCACAAGGGGAAACGGATGAGTCCAATTCTGCCGTGACTTTTGTTCGGAACCCGCCCCCCTCCCCTTCCTGTTTTTGGCTGTCAACAAGGACATCCAGCAAGGGGGGTGAAATGCGAACTTCGACTGTTCTGCTGAGGGCCTTCCCTTGTCCAGACCTAAAGCTGGAACGGGTACCGGAAGAAGAAGACGAGTCAAGCTGAAGCAGACTGACTGCATCAACCCCCACCAACCGAGTCAGAGACTCTGCTACGCGTGCAACCAGTGCCCCGTCCTGAACGGGGAAATCGAAAACGACAGAAAAAAGACAGCCGGGCTCAGGAGAAGACACGCGACCTACTGACGCAGGCTGCATCTGCTGAGTACTGCCTCGAGACAGCATCGATGAGGCTGCCTCTGTCTCTGTCTCGGGACTGCTGCGTGCCGACACTTCCCTTCCCCGTCCTCCTCTGAAGACCTCAGTCCTCACTTCCTCAACACCACCAGCCTCAATCCTGACAGCAGAGGAGCCATGTTGCTGTGGTTGTTGTTGCAGTATTGCGTCGTGCCGGGATACCTGCGAGCGCGCACTTCCACTCCCACGCCCCCCCACAGTCACAGTGGGGGGAACCGGCGAGTAGCAGGAGAGAGAAGCTGAGACGACGATGGCCCCACAAGGTCCGATGACCTGCTGCAGATGAGGCTGGTGCTGCTGCTGCTGAGGGAGAGCGTTTCGGTGAAGGGGAAAGGTGGAGGAGTCTGCGTGATCTTCCCTTACAGCCATCTGCATTTGTTGCTGCTGGGGGTGAGGAAAGGCTTGGCGGTAGGGATGCATGCCATTGTGTGGCTGGAATGCACGGCCCTGATTCCAATTTCTTCCCCTCTCTCCGTGTTCGACCTCAGGATGCACCGCCACGCGGAATTGAGGCTGGCTGGGAGCGAGCATCATCCACTGACTGTTTGACTGCTCCTGTCGCTTGGAACTCTCATGCCCATTTCCTGCTGGAGAGACGCTGTCCCTGTTTCTACTGTCTCGCCCTTGCTGGGCTTCTGTTTGATCTGTCAGTGTGGGGCTGGGGTTGGGGTTCGGAGGCTGACAGAGGATGTTGATCAGATTTTGGGACTTGAGAGGAACCACTGGGGGGAAGTGGGGAGACGGAGAGACAGGCTGCTGGGGGTTGAAGGACTCTTCTGCCTGTCCCCCTGCAGCAGCACTTGCCTGTGCCTGCCCCTGTCTCTGCAGCTGGTGAGTGGACTCTTGTGTCTGTGTCTGTGGGGGTACGAACGGTACGTTCACGACGCGATTCGCTCCCCCAGCACCCCTTCTGTTTCCATTGAGGACCGCTGAGGTCTCTGCTGCATTCGGCCCTGCTGCACCTGTTTGCTGCTGCTGCTGCATCTGGTGGATGCTCTCTACTGGCGGCGGAGCTTGTGCTATTCCTGTGCCTGCTCCGTTGCTCTGGAGCAAGCACAGCATGGGGTTGAGGAACGCAGGATACAGCCTGGCGTGGTTCTCTGCGTATGGACCGCAGGGGTGATTGGCCAATTCAGCGTAGGGGCCGCAGGGGTGATTGAAGGGGAGACAGTTGGCAACAGAGAATTGATGCTGGACGAGCTGCTGCTGTTCGTTGAAAGGGGAGACGGGAGGAGGAGAAATGCCTCCTGATGATGATGCTTCTCCTGCAGCGGCTGCAGCGACATGCGCATTATTCCACTGAAGAAAGGGGTGAGGAACCAGAGAACGGTGCATCGGCTGCTGCTGAGATCCGAATGGGTTTGGCACAAAGAGACCCCCGTGGGGGAAGGTGAGTGTGGCAGGAGGCGGGGGATTTTGGCATCCTTGCTGTCCTGCCATCATAGCGACTTCTGCTGAGTGGGGGAAGGGCATACCGATCGGGACTCCAACTCCTCCCTCCTCTATTGGAGTGGGGAAGAAGGGAGGTTGCTGTGCGGGAGGTGCCACTGTGCTGTCTGCAGGCAGTGCCCCAAGGTCCAATGCGCTCTGCTCCTGCTGTGGAGGCGTGGTTGACCCCCCGACTGTACCGTGCTGGGGGGACGGCGCGTGTACTTGTGGTCCATCGAGACCAACCGGCTGGTGACTCGAGGGATCAGATTGATGCTGATACTGCTGCTGCTGCTGCATCTGTCGGCAGGCTTCCAGGAGATCCTGACCATTCATGCGCAGTGGGAGTGCTGCAGGGGCATAATCACACTGCTGCCTGGGGGGCCTTTCGGGGGTACACGTTCCGTCAGTTGGAACGAAGACGGGCCGCGGTCTATGTGGAACATTGCGGATACCTGGGGGATTTCTTCTTCGCCTCCCGCGCAACTCCTGGTGCTGCTGCTGCTGCTGCTGCTGCTGTGGGTGGTTGTGGCTGTGGAGTGGTTGTCGAGACTGATGTCTAGGGTCATGAAAGGGAGCTTCTCTCTGGGTGCTTGTGGGCTGAGGGTTCTGAGGGTTTCCGCACACTGCCTGCATCTGCCGCACAGTGAAGCAGAAAGGGTCCATACCACCCCCTCCCCCTGTGTGGCCGGGACACGAGGAGTCACCCCCTCCCACGCCAAACCCATGCACCCCCACAGCGGGGGAGGACCCATGCAGGTCCCCCGGAATGTCCCCCCGATGGGAAGAGGAGGTGAGTGCCTCGGATCCTCCCACAGAACCACTTCCACGATGCCCCCGGAAAAAGTCACCGGTCGATAGTGACTCGGCGTCCCCTCCCTGCCAGCTGCACCCGCCGGAGATGCATGAAAACCCCCCACCCGATCCTGTGCCGGCATACGTACTGGCGTTCTCTGCATGAGAGCGGAAACTGCTATCAACCATCTCTTTGTCCTTGTCCGTCTCCTGCCGACCCCTGACCGGCAGTCTTGTCTGCATGGCTCTCGAAGCCTCTCTCTCCTCTTCACAATGCGAACCCGAACCCCTCGACATTCTTCTGTTGTCAGGCACATCGTCGGGGAGGGCCCCTCTTCTGCCCCCTCTCACGGAGTTCAGGGGAAGACGGACAGGCGGCCTCTGTAGGAGAGGAGGAGGCTCATGCAGCCCCCTCTCTTCTCTCTTCTGCTGCTTGCCGGGAACAGGACGCAGGACGAGAGGCAGAGGCAGAGGACGTGGAGGTCTCTGGCCTGCCCCAGTTGCAGCACTGGCTGCAGGACACTGCCCTTGCCCCCCCAAGTCCCTCAACGTTCCTTCCATTCCTGTTCCAACCCCTTCTCCTCCCTCCTGTAGAGCTTGTCCACGACCCTCTGACACATCACTGTGGAGGGACACAGTCGCAGTCGGGACCACCGGGGCCACTTCCCGCTGTCCTTCATTCTCTGCCGCTGTTCCTCCCGGAGCAGCCGCCTCTCTCTCCACCACTGAGGCTGCACGAGAGGTTGCTGCTGCCTCTGTGTGTGGGGGGACTGCTGCAGGAGGCGGGATCGGAGAGGAGGGAAGGAACACGGAAACGGAAGCCTCCTGCAGAAGCGGAGACGGGAATGCCGGGGCACTTGCAGACGCAGGGGCGTTCGCACCTTCAGGGCGGAGAGGGGGGGACGAGGCCCTCGCGGGGGGGACACCGGCAGGGGAAGGGCCATTTAGAGTGGAAGACGGGCGCGGTGAGGGGGAGAGCGACGGGGCAGGTTGCTGAGGTGGATCGGCTTCTTGGGTCACACCATTTGTGGAGGAACCGGAGACGGGGGGAACATTCACAGATGGCACGTCTGGGTCCTCTATCGTCGTTGGGGAGGGGACCTGTTGGTCTTGGTGCTTCTGCTTCTGGAGGCTGGCTTCTCCCTGTTGATGCACCCCTTCCTTGTTGGTGTGTGCATTCGTTGACCTTCTGCTTTCCCCCCTATTCCTTCTGCTGCTGTCGTTTCTTCTGCTGCTGCTGCTACTGTTCATGGTTTGTTGAGAGGGAGCGCCTCTCAGGTTGTTGTCCTGAGCAGGTCCTCTCGTTTCTCCTTTTGCCCTCTCGTTCTCTTGAGAAGGGATACGATGGGGAAGGGGACCGTCGGGCAGAGATGACTGCTGTTTGGGAACATACGCAGACTGCCTTTGCTGCTGGCGGAGTTTGAACTCCATATTCCTGTCCTGCTGGTGGGCAGGCACGCAGGGCGCGTAGTGTCTGTTGGGGGCCGTTCTGGTTTGTCTGGAGGAATCTGGAGGCACGTAGCCGGGTGGAACACCACACGATAAGAGGCGCTTCTCAAACTGGGGTCTCGCCCTGTGCGTTCCACTCTCTTTGTCCTGTATCGACCTTTCCTTCCCCTGCCTCCGCTTCTCAGCCCATCTCTGCACCATGAAACGATCGGCTTCATCGTCAACAGTGTACAGGCGGGGCAGGGCAACCTTCTGGGCGGCAGCCATCGCGACCTCTTCTGTGTCCTTCCTGGACCCTCCCCCCCTCGCCCTGCTTCGATCGTCACCTCGCCCCGCAGCCCCTGCAGGCGGGTGGGAGAGGCAACAGAGGAGAATCTGTCTAGGTGAGATCATGTCCTCATCCTCGACAACGCCGGACGCCCAAAATTTCCCCCCCTGGCTTCTCAACACACCAGGTCCCCCCCCAAAGGCAGCAGCCTGATTTCGAAGATGTCGGAGAGCAGCGGCAGCTCCGTTTTTGAATGAGCCGAGGCCGAGCTTGGTCGTCTTGTTCCGTTCAGTCGTCTCCTGGACCCCGTGTGCCAGGGGACAGTACTTTCGGGGACAGGAGCCGGGCTTGCGCCTGTGGGTCTCGCAGATGACCTGCAGACGCGAAGAACGCGTGTATCTTTGTCTCTCTCTTTGTGTGCGTGTGTGTAAGGAGACAGACGCCACCAGCTAGATTCAACAGAGGGAAGAACGCAATATTTTGGAGAAGAGGACGCATAGGGAAAATGAATGAAAAAGAACGGAGGACAGAGGAAAAGTGACTTTCTCTTCCGGAGCTGGGTGCAACTGTCGATCTGGACGTCTCTCTGTCCGTCTCCGTGCCTGCCTGTCTCCTCCTCCTCCCCACCTGTTTGTAAATCAGAGGATGGTAGACCTGCTCCTCTCTGCTGTGTGCATAAGGACAGTTCTGCTTCAGTGGGCACGCGTTGACTGGTCTGGGTTGTATCGATGCACCTGCACCGCTGTGCTCATTGCCCCTCCCAGTCCCGTTAGAGCCAACAGGAGGGAAAATGAATTTGCAGAGTTGGGGCCGGTACAACCTGCATTTATTCGGGGTACATATTTATTCATGAGTTTGTATTGACGTATGAGTGCAGAGATCGGAGTCCCAAGAGAGAGTACAAAAAGAGTTGTTGCATAAATAAAAAAAAAAGAAGTCTCTTGGGTGAGGTTAGGGCAGGAATCTGCGAAGGGACAGCGTTCCGTGAAACTTGTTCTTTCCCCGCCTCGACCGCTCGTTTGCGACAAACAGGGGGATGTGGAGGCGAGCTAGGCCAGAAACACAGGCAGCTTCCCCTCCATTCTCACTCACAGACGGACCCCACCTCTCAGCGTGGTGTCCTTCTTTGTCTTCTTTCTTTCTTTCTTGCTTGCTTTCTTTCTTTCTTTCTTTCCATTCTGCCTCACTCAGAGACCAAACTGCTATCTTGCCAATGACTCACAGGGCGCTCGTTCCCTGTCGGTCCACGGTCTGCACCCGTACACACCACAAATAGACACACGTGCATACACGAGAAATGGGGAGGGGGGAAAGGAGGAGAGTGAAAAGGAGGCGTATGACACCACCTAAGTGGGAGGACAACGAGGAAGAAAGGAATTCACAAACACACTCGGGTCCCGCATTTACACCGATTTAACTTGGGAAGGCCATCGAGAAAGGAGCAAGGGCGACAAGGGAAACAGATCGACGAGCCCGGGGAAGGTATGGAAACTGAGAGTGAATTTTTCGTTGGCGAGTTGAGTTGAGTCACTCATCGACTCACTCACTCACTCACCGGAGCACGACGCACCCACTCCAGAGCGTGGGAGAATTGGCATCTGCATTCAAGTCAAAAGAGATTTGACGTACATATGTATCACCCAAAAAACGGTGTATTTTTTGAAAGTGCACGAGTCAACGGATGTGCGCTCTCAAGCCCGGCTGTCAGGAACGGAACGGTGTGCAAGGGAGCGAGGGTGAGCGAGCGAGAGAGGTGGGGCAGGAGCAAATCGAAAAAGGGGACAGGCAAAGGGGAGGGAAGAGGGACGAAATGAGAGAGTCACGGGACACTGGTGGAAAGGGGCCGAAAACAAACAAAGATTTTGAGTCATTTTCTCTGGATTTCCCGTCTCCCAGAGAGACAGGAAGGATCTTTTGGAGTTCTCCCTCGATCGTTTCTTTCTGTTTTGTTCCCTCCGTACTGACGTCTCTTGCCATGAACATTTCCCCGCCAGCAAGCGGTCACCTGCAGCCACCCATACAGAAAATCAGACGATTAAAGCGGGGCACACAAGAGGGGGGAGACTGAAGCTTTGACAGAGACGAACCCCCCTCCCAAACAAAAGATTGTTGCATCGCAATGTGAGGCCTAAAAATCTTGGCATGCGATAAGTAGAAAGACAGGTGGAATACATACACTGAGCACGGATGTACGTACACAGACTCACAGGCTTTTGTGCGAAAGATGCACAGCTCGTGGTCGCTGAAAACACCTTCCAGCAAGGAGCCGCTGGATCTGGCATACTGAGAAGAACTCATTTTTCCGCCTTTCCTGTCTTCTCCCTCGTTCTTTCTGTTCTTCTCACTTCGCTTCTTTTTTAATGTTCCCGGTCCCTCGAGAGCAAAACAGTAGGAGATCTCTCTGTTTTCGGGATCGGATAAATTCTACGAAGATGATGTTATCTGTCTATCCTCTACTGTCAGTTTGTCTGCTGGCCCGAAAAGGTTCACGGGTCTAGGGCTGGAGTCTATGCGTCTAGGATTTTTACGGGTCTATCGTGTATCGCTTTCATGCAATCGGGCTCCTCTTCCTTTCTGCTTTCTGCGCAGGCTGCAACAGAGCAAAAATTCCAACCGAAGTGGAACTGTTGCTTGGCGGCCACGGCAGCTGCTATGGTCGAGCTTACAGTACTAGGTGCCAACAAAAGAAAGAAGAAAGGACAAAATCTACTCTACCACCAACATCTACCAACGGCACGCAACTGCCACTGAGTTGCGGGGGGAAACTTCCTTGAAAAGAAGATCCTCGTGGCCCCCGGAAGATCCCGGAAGAGAGAGAAACATCTTCTCGGATTCTTAATTAATTCTGCAATAATTCTGCATGCATGATCGAAGAATCAAAATTATATCCCCGGCGCGGGCCGGCGGGGGCGCGGCGGGCCGCGCGGCCAGCGAGCCCGCGCGCCGCGGCCATGTATGCATATATTCATATATAAATGCATGCATGAATGCTGGCCGGTCCGCGGCCCGGCGGCGTGGGGCCGGACATGGCCGGACCCCCGCGGCCGCAATTAAGCCGGTCGACCGTGCATGTGCGCGCGCAGGGCGCCCCGAAAGACCGCTGAAGACTCCAAAACTCAAGGAGTTCGCTTCAACAAAATAAAATTTGAACATACATGCAGACTATTGCAGACTTCATTCCTTTCCACTTCTCCCATGACAAACTCTGAGTGACACAGTTTACGTATTACCGGAATCAGCAATGGAGTATGGCCCAGTATTATTTTCGTCCTTTACTCTTCCATCTGTCTTTCTCTTTGAAAAGACCTGCCTCACTGTAGAAGCGATTGTGTTTTTCTTCTGGTTGTCTCTTGACCTGTGAAAACAACAGACTGTCTGTCCGAAATCTGAACCTGTTACAAAGAACTCTGCGTTCGTTCACTTCGCTTACTCTCCATTCGCAACACACACTATCACTATGTCAGCAGTAAATGCTTTGGCTCCCCCGTCCGACTGCCGGGTGGACGTGTTCAATACTTTTGTGAACGTGACGGAATTCGAGGAACTCGACCGCAAGAAAGCGACGCGCAGACGCAACGCGACCTCTCCCGCCATGCCTGTGTCTGTGATTTTCAACGAACTCGGGGTTCTCCAACCCGTGGCTGAAGGCGAGGAGGTGGACCCCGAGGAGAGCAGGAGACGAGAAGAACAACTCGCCTTCCTCCTCTCCCTTCCCAACATTGGGTCTCTCGAACACCGACAGGGACGCTGCATGAGGAAGAGATGCTGTGAGTAGCCCGTCTCTGTGGCTGGCTCTCTGATGGACGTCCTTTTGCTGTGAATGCACTTTCTTGCTGTGCACATTCTCCCGATTGAAACCCTTTACCGACCTCCTGTCTCTCTGCAGACTGGCACCACACTTCGAAGGGCTGCAGGAAGGGATGGCTCTGTCAGTCAGTCAGTCTGTCTGAAATTTCTTCCTTTATGAAATATGAACATGCCTACATGTAGGCACTAGCATGCCGAGTCCCACTTCGGATTTCCTTTCCTTGCCTTCGTGCCGACAGCTCTTTTTTTTCATCGAAATTTCTGCGCTTTGTTTCCTATTGATTTCTTATCGCTTTCTGTCTGCCCTAGTCCGTCTTCCTATCCCCTGGCCTTTTGGTCTTTCATGCGGCTTGCGGTACGTCGTCTGAAGATCCCCCCTGGCCTTCTCTTCTTGTGTTGTCTCTCTATGACTTTGAACCGTTTCTCACTCTATGTGCAGGCGCCCACTGCCACTACTGTCTTCCCTTGCCCATGTCCAAGGCCAGGAAGAACCCCCGACACCTGATGAACAAAATGAGGAGACAGTGGTACAGGTCCAAGGAGGGGTCTGCTTCGAATGAGAACCTCGGCAGCGACACAGGAGGAGGCCCTCTCGGCCAGAGCAATTCTTCCACCGACGTTCCGGGCACAGCCCCCCGCTGCTGTCTCTCCGACATTGGCCGATCTCCAGAAGAAGACCGAGACCGTGAGAGAACCGCAAGCGAAGTTCTGGGTGACGAGCCCCCCTCGCCCGTGTGGTCCTGTCCCGAGGACGTGTCTTGGTATGGTGATCGTCACGCAGAAGCAGCAGCAGCAGCCAGGGCAGCGGATCTCGAAGACGTTCGGTATGCCTACCTTTCTGTTTCCCGACAGCAGGCCGCTGCGGCACAAGCAGCGCAACATGACCACGGGGCGGCCGGCAGAACGGGCGGGGCACGGGGCCCCCCCCTGCGTCCCTGCTCTTCCTCTGTGTACACCAACTCTGGCGCAGTTCTGAGTGACGGTGAGGACTCAACATCCCGCCTGCCTCCTAGCCGTTCTGGGAGCAGGGGGGGGGCGGGGGGGCTCTTGGAGTTCCCTTCCTACCCCTCTAGGTCCTCTGGCAGCAGACAGGGGGGGTACCCAACTCCCCCCACTGGAGGGTCTCCCCAAAGAGTCCGGGGAGGCCCTCCTCCCCCTGCTGCGCCCCCCGTCAGCCTGCAGAGCCTCCTGAAGGTGCTGCAGTCCCAACACCCCCACCTGACCCTTCAGTCCTCTGTTGGGGGGTCTTCTTCTTCCTCCCTCACACAGGAGCAGCAGAGCCACCCTTCGAGGGGATAAGCGGCAGGTTCAGTTGACTCTGTGGGTTCGGGAAGGGGGCAGGGAAGTGAGATGAGTGGGTGGGTCTGTAGATGGGTGAAGGGGAGCAGGTTCTTTCTTCCTGGTGGGTTCTTGTTCTTTCATGCCTTCTTCTTCTATTTCTGCCGTCCATCCACAGAGGCTGGAGAGAAGGTTACGGGAGGCAAGCAGGCAGGCAGTGTGGGCAAGGATCTTACCGGATCTGTCGAGAGAGGGGGGGTGGGGAAGGGAAGGGGATTCTCCTGATGTAATCAGAAAACAGACAGCGGACATGCGCACACGTACACCCAAGAAGGAGAGACAACGGGATGAGAGAGATTTGGGCGTGCATGAGCATGCGTGAGAGAGAGAGAGAGAGAGAGAGCGGGCGGGGAGTTTGGTTGGTGGTTCCACTCCACCTGCCTGTCTACACCATGGTTCTGTGTCGGTCTGTATTTGCGATCATTCTGTTTGTGCGTCCTCGTGTGTGTGTGTGTGTGTGTGTGTGTAATTGGAGGGCGCATCGGCGTTGTCCTTGTCCACTTACAAGTACGTTTGCCCATTCGTGAATGAATGAATGAATGAATGAATGTTTGTGACTTAATTTGAGTTGCGTTGATGGGGGCATGACAGGGGAGCTCGACTGACTGACTGACTGACTGACTGACTGATTTGACTAGTCTAGCAACCCCTGGGTGCCTGCCTGCCTGCGTTGTCTGCTTGAGGCCGGTTCTTTCTTCCATTTTGTTTCTTCGTCGTTCTTCCTTCAATCGTCTACGTCTTTTTACCTTCGTAGTCCTGCCCTGCTTCCTTCGTTCTGTAGAGAACAGGCGAGTAGCCGTGTTGAGGAATGTGGACACGCACTGTTCTGTTGTGTTCTATTCCTTTCCTCCTCACAGCCAGTCTAAGGTATGCATGTGTCTGTTGCTCGTGACCATTTTTTCTTGAGGTTTCGTTCCGTGAATCCTCTCTTCTCTTCTCTTCTCTTCTCTCTCTAGTTCTTTTGTTTGTGTGTCTTCTTCGTCTCGGACTCTTTTTCGAGGTGCTCCGTCCAGTTTAACTGCATGTGACTTGACTTTTGCCGTGGGAGTTTTTTCTTGGATATGGCAATGAAGAGGGGGGAAGGGACGCAGGGTCTCTCGATTGTTTGTTGATTTGCTCGAGTGCAAGTAGAGGTGGAGAGAGCAGTTCATTCGTCCACAGGAAAACAGAAAGGGGTTGGGCAGGTTCTGGATTGCACAGATGTGTGATGCATGCAAATAGGAAATTCAATTCAATCGAGGTCCGCACGCAGTCTTTGAAGACACAGCATGATGCTTGCTTTATTTGATTGATACATATCTAGACTGGTGCCACTATCAGATGTTGCTGATGACCTTTTTTTCTCCCTACGTCTGTCACTCTTCCCTTTTCTCTCTTTTTTCTTGGATCATTAGTTGACCCAGATCGACCCCTTTTCTTGTCGTAAGACGAGTACAGAGACAGAGGGACCTCAGCGGCTCTCTCTCTGCTTGCATCAACAGGCAGGTCCAGCTTTCTCGTGAGGGTAGGGAGGGCGGGGTGCAAGCGTGTGGGGCCGAAAGCGCATCTGCCGCTTGCGTCGGTGGGGGCTTGCTTGCGTGTTGTGGGGGCTTGCGTGATCTGATCCAACTGGGAAGGGAAGAAGATGTGGATCGAGGGAGAGGGGAAAAACAGCTAGAGGCCAATGAGTTGAGCCGGCAAAAACGAAGGAAACGGAGGAGGGAGGAGAGAAGCCAGGGATAGAGGAGGTGGACGAAAGAGACAAAAGGAGACGGAGGGCGACACTTTGGTTCGCAAGTGACCAACCCGTTAATTTCGACGGTTGATGTCTATCTGCGCGATGGTGGTAGGGTCTCTGAAAAACCCACGCGCACTGTAAGGGAATAAAGAGGGGGGTATTGATTCTGTACTATTGAATGAAGGGACGCTTCTCGTCAGAGCGGCACCGCTTGCACTAGCGCTTCAAGCTGCGCTTGCATGTCCATTCATCCACCTAATGCGTGTCAGCGTGAGTTTGCGTGTATGGATCTACGTTTGAGGATGCATGGAGTGGGACCTCGAACCGCGCTCGAGTGCATTTTCCCCTTTTTACCTCAATGTGCCACTGCGTCTTGTACAGCACTTTCACGATGATGTATATTCAACTATATTGATGAAGGGCGACCAGTCCCGTGGATTGACGCTCGATTAATGCGCCGCTCGATTGATGGATTCGTTGCAGACAGGAAACCCTGCCCCGCCATTGAATTGGTTCACCAAGTTTTCATTTCAACGTAAACCTTAGACTGATCGAGATAAATGGGATAACTCAACACAATTGAACGATTTAGAAAGTCTACAAAAGGATAAATATAAATTAATTTTAAATCTAGGTCCATATAAATGAATAATATAGTGAACTATAGTGAATAACAGCTCTAGCAACTGCTAGTTTTTGATTTGATTGGTAGTTTAAAAGTATCTAACAGCTTTCATTGGTCCTCCAATTGTAGGCTATAAACCTAGTTAAAAGTCATAAACTAAGCTGCATTGCTAGTACCCTAGCCTTGCCTTAGCACGCCGGTATATTATGATGCATAATGATGTATAATGATGCACACTGTTATGTCTAAAAAGGAATTATAGTTTCTTAATTCTAAAGTTTATTCTAACTGGGGCTAGAGCTGGGAGCTTTCTTATCAATCAATCTACCAATCAATGATCAATCTTGTAAACTGTTTTTGGCGTCCTATGCATTTCTTTTACTTACTTTTACTATCTGAATTAGGGCTATTTAGGCTATATGAGCTAGCTAGCGGTCCCGTTACAAGTCCCGTCTGTAACATCGCATCCCGGCTCATGGCTGAGGGGTGCATGGAAGGCGTGGCGGCGCCTGCAGAGCCTTCGTAGACCATCCAGGCCCCGCGAAGAGACAACTAGGGAGACGGCTACCAAAGAAGCCAGAAGAAAGGAGACAAGAAGATGAGGCCAACGAACGCAAAGGCTTAAGATCGGGCTCAACCGATCGAACCAAGGCCAAGGGCGATCGGTTTCCGCCGACACCCGCTATCGCGCCGCCCCTCTCCTTCATCATTTTTTCAAAGCAGCTTCTTCTGCGCCTTAAGCAAAGAGCTGCGTCTCTCACTCGCTACGAAGGCAGTCACGCCGCAGAAATCAAAGGAGGATTGCCAGATAAACAGGCGCTTTGGCCTCCCGTCGTTCTGACCAATCTCTTGACCTGTTGACAGCTAGCGAGAAACGCGGATTCAACATAGGTCAGCATTAGTTTATCTCAATCTCGCTACTGGGTTCATACCGCCTTACTTCCCGTCTCCTTCCGTAAATCCCTCAACACTCGGCTTCACGCGTTTGGTCATAATCTCTGGCACCGTACATTTGCAACAGATGTGTTCGCTACATCCATTTCTTCGCGCAAGCTCCCTGCCGTTCGAACAGAATACCTGGGCAAACACATCACATTGTATACATTCATCGTTCGTGAACTTTGTCTCACCTCATACCGATCATACTGCTCTCATCACACCTCATCACATCATTCCTTCCATGTCAATCGCTTCTGCCCGATGATGCGAATCTTGCAGAATTGATTCTGATGGTTCCGAAGAAAAGCAACGTCAACAAGGGGAGGCAGAAGGGCCCCCAAAACCCCCCACAGCAAGAGAAGAAGAACGCGGAAGAAGGTTCCAGTGGCACCGGCAAACGATCGGGAACTGCGAAGCAGTAAGCAGAAGAAGAATACAGGTCAAAGCGGGGATGCGGAGCAAGCCGTCCCTGCGATGCCAGCGCAGAACGGCAGCCCAGATCCCCCGAGGAAAGATCCCGACCTTGCCGCTATGCGATTGTAGATTGAAGAGCTGCAGAAACAGAGAGACCAGGCGAATCTGGAGAGGGACGAAGCACGCCTGAAACTGGTCCCTTTCCCAGTTGACCTTTCCGAGGATGGCGATTACGCAGCGGGGGGCGCAGGCGCCTATGCTGGGCAGCTCGGGTTGCATGAACCACAGCGACTCTAGACAGCGACTCGAAGGCCTGGGCTATTTGCAGGAGGGGAGGGAAGGCAGAGACCAGCCCCTCCTCGGCGCAGGTCGATTTGAGCCCCCCCCACCAGCAGAAGGCACAAAAAAGAAGACAGAATCTGATTCTGAGGGAGGGCTCCGCTTGCCACCTCCAAAGAAGGTCCACTTTCATCCATCCACTTTTCCTCCATCTCTCCCGCAGAAATCCGCCCTCGCTCAAAATTCGGCAGAGTCGGACAGACTTCAAGACGGCGTCCAAACGTCCCCGTCGCCCGATGATTCCTTGCCAAGGGTTCCTTCGTCATGCCTACTCGTCCCCCAAATCCGAGCGATCTATCCTGCGATCATGGAGGTAGCCCGCGGCTTAGAGCTGCATTCACCCTCCGCTGCCCACAGTAACTCCCTGTCGGATCCTGTCAGCTCCCCCCGCGCCGATGGATACAGTACACCAAGACCTTCTTTCCTCGTCAGCAGCAGCCGTGGGAGACCCAGTAGAACCGGGCACATCCCGTCAACAAGGGATCAGACTGTTTGGAGACAAAGCCGACCCCTTCGCCCTGGCGAAGCTGCTGGGTCTGGGCATGCCTGAAGATCTGCCCTCCATTTCGTTTTGGAGGACAGTATTGACGTCGATGCTGGGGGACAACACTGCAAACGAACTGATTGACGCAGTTCGGCAGTCGAAGGAGAAGAGCCTCTCGAAAACCAAGAGGGAGACCACAGAATCCCAGCTTCGTCAAGCAGCAGAAGACGTCCGCTCAGCCGTGCTTATCAACACCAGACTCGGCACATGGGAACTAGCCGAGGGGCGGGGCTGTACGCAGGAGATCATCCGTCTACAGCTTCGTCACTTGTTATGGTCGCGCCTTAGCACCCTCGTCTGGGGCTGCCTAGGAGCAGGTTGCGTGACCTACTCCCCTGAGATAATACCCTTTGCTGTCCAATCCCTCAGCACCATTCCGATAAGCCGCTTGCCCGCCACCGCGTCGCTGACAGGAAGAGTGCAGCCTGGAGGCTCCGACGCCGGCCCCCACAGTTCCCTCACATCTGGAGGGGGGGTGCCTACCATTTTCGTGCCGTCAGGCCAAGGTACAGGCCCTGGGGGGAATTACGCCCCCCCCAGCAATGACAGCAGAGACCGCCCCCCCGCGCAGCAGAGATCGAAAAAATGTAGATGGTGTGATGACCTGTGTACCAACTTTGGACAGCCAAGGGCCCTTCCATTCCCGCACTTGACGCACGAGTGCACCTGCGATTTGATCCCGATTCCCTGCAAGAAGCCAGTGTGTTTCGCACAGAACTTGCACCACAAGACGGGAGGCCCGACCTGCAGAGAGGAACATGCAAAGTACGCAGAGAGAGAGGCAGCAAGACATGCTGGCTTGGTCTCTGGAGGCAGGGCAGCAACTGTGCCAATTGTCTCGCAGGCAGCCTCGTCGCACAGTGCAGCTGCAGACTTATCGACGCTGCTTGCCAACGTGCTTCGGGGAGCTGCCGCCATGCAATCAGTCTGATGTAGTGGCAAAGAAGGAGTAAAAAGAGTGAAAAAGCTCCAAACGCGCGTCAGTCCTTCACTTTCGATTCTGTCAGCCTTGTCTGACAGAGGTCTCAGGAGGACGGCAGCAAAAATTTTTCTCTCAAATTTTTCTAAAACATGTTTTTTTAGATTTCAGCAGTCTGCGATTCTATGAGTCAGAGCAACTGCACCAGTTAACTGTCGGTCTTTTGGATAAAAAAATATAGTTTGAGTATTCAGATAATTCTATATTTTGAATACACTTAATTTATTGGTCTGTTATCATAGACCATATTTAGTATTAGGAAGAGAGCAAGAGAAGTTTGCAGAGAGAAAAGAGAAGAATAGAGAGGAAGACTGCACACTGAGGCTCTGTTCAAATTCTTGATGAACCAATGGCATAGTATGGTGGATGAGTTTCTGGGGAGGGCGGAGTTCAGAAGAAGAGTATTTAAGGAAAGCCCGGGAAGGTACGCACCTGGAAGCTCGTTAGATGAAACAATGCTGGCACAGAGACACGGAGTGATCACAAAAAGAAAGAGAGGAACGGAAAGAAGAATACAAGACCATCCTGGAAGCAATGGAAGCAGGAAGACAGCTGAGGGAGAGAGAAGGAGAAATCGCTGAGAGAAGAATGGAGAGAGGGTGTGCACAAACCTAAAGTATCCTTTCGTTGTGTATCATTGGATCGATTCAAGTTTTTGGAGCAGTCCCTTCTGAGCAGCCCATAGACCAAAGCATGCAAAGCGCAGACAGATTGTTGTTTGTTAGCGGCTTGGGAAACCAGGCGGGCCACGGGGTGTGGTCTGAGCCTCAGTGATAAGGTACACCCCCCTGTTGTTTACGGGGGCGACCTCTATAAGACAAAACGGCGACAGTGCTCTAGGGCACCACCAATCACTTATCACTTATTACTTAAATGACATAAATTAATATATAAAAAACTATTGCTACACTTGCTGACAACTTGCTATAAGTAAATGCATAAATTTACTAGTATCCACTAGAGTATCCATAACTAGTTTTATAAATCACCATCGTTCTAAGTTACTTAACTATAGTGATTTACTAGGTGATTTAGCAATTTCACTTTAAAACCCACTTTGATCAATACTGCTTTTTTAATTCCAATGTTATTATTACAGTACATATAAATCTATTGTCCTTAGTCCTACCCGGTTTCCTAGCTGAATGGTTTTCAGCTAGGTTTTCAGTAACGTACTCTCTACCATGCATATTTCTACTAGATATTTCTATTTTTTTTTTTAGCCTAATTATCTAAGTCTAACTTTCTGGGACGAGACTCAACTTGAATTGTTACTTGATTGCTGAACAGATTTATTTACCAAAATGCATGAGCTGTGGACCACACATTCATCCCGTGAAGCGACCTGTGTCTGCCATTCTGAGTTGGGTACGTCCTGTTATCTGCAGACATCAAATTAGAAGCGGAGGGGGACATCGAAAAGATTGATCGGCCGAAATGATGCGAATGATAAGGTTTTTGGCACGCAGTGAGTTTTAACAAGGACCGATATTGTGAAAGACTCTAAAAGAGTTTGCTTAAAAAAAAAAGGAAAGAGACACCTTTCGTTCGTTCTCCCCCGCCCTTCCAGCACCTCCCCCCAGAACCCCTTGACCGTGACGAACGAAACTCGAAAATTGAAATTGAAAAGAGCCACTTCTTTGCGTCACGGAGAAAGCTGAGAAGAGGCCTAGAAGCAAAGAGAGAACGGAGAAGAAAAAGAGGGTACAAAAAAAACGCCAACCACCAAACCGACCAACCGAATTTGGTGACTCCCGGCCAAGCAAACAGCCCCAGTGCCCCCCGACGCGCTCCCCGGCCCTGTCCTGTCTGCACTCATTTCGTTTCACCAGGAAGGATCGAGAAGACAAACTGACGCACGCACCGGACACGACAAGCATTCATTCACATATGATTGCCAGAGAATTCTGTTCTTTGAACGTGCGACAGGAAGAGAAAGAAAGGGGAACTGACGAATGAAAGAGAGGGAGGGTACACCAGATATGAAGCTCTGTGCTCTCTTACAAGCCGCTTCAAGTGTTGAAGCCAACTTCCCTTCGTTCCTCTTCATCCACAAAAAGATCGCGACAAACAATGCACGCCGTACAGACACAGACACACTCACGCGCGCGAGAGAGGTATACATGTATACACACATATACACACACATGCACACACCTTCACACACACACGTTGACTCATCAATCCTCATCGAACTAACTCACTCTTTGCCGAAGGGAAGACTTTCCAAAATCGGAGCGTTTCGTCACCGGCGCCTGTCACGACTGTCTGCAGAGCAAATAGATAGAGCACAGACAAATAGGAGATGGAGGAAGAAAACGGGTGTCCAGGCCAGGCCAACCAAAGCGAAAGAAAGTGCAAGCAAGAGAAGAAAGTATGAGAAGGACGACGAAAGAAGACAAAAGGCAAAGGAGCGAGATGAGAAATGACTGCCTCACTGGCTGGCGAAATAAATAAATAAAGAAAGAAAGAAACCAATCAATGAACATCTGGAATCGCAGTCGTCCAACACACTAGGGGTGCCTGATTCGACACCGCACACAAACAACAACACTAAAACAATCAGGTGGTCCAACAAGAAGCGCAGCAGTGGACAACTCCACTTATTCTTTGTCTTCCTCCCCTATGAGAAAGCGCCTATGTGGGATGACTGCGAATGATCTTGCGCGATGTCTGACTGAGAGCTAAGAATCGATAGCCGCGCGTCCGCAAAGTCCGAGTTGAATCGAGAGAGGATGGCTGTAAGTGAGTGAGTCAGCGAGGTGTGTGCACAAACAAATACATGCAGGCTGGCCAACCAACCAACCTGTCCGTCTGGTGACATGGCCAGGTAGAGGACTCTATAGGTGTGCCCCACCAGGGTCGCCACCTACCAGGACATGAGAAGAAGAAAAGACGTTCGAAGGGAAAGATTAGAAACAAAAACAAGTAGGTGGAGGATCAACGAACACAAAAAAACGAAAAATGAATGGAGAAAGAGGATTCCCTCGAAACTCTCAAACCCCAGTCAGTTCCTTCAGGCAAGGAGGCAGGGAGGCAAGAAAGGGAGAAAGAAGGGGTGAGAAAAGACTGATGATATACGAAGGAAAGCAGAAAGAAAGCAGGAGAAGGCAGGAAGGAAGGAGAGGGGGAGGAAGGAGAGGGGAAGGAAGAAAGAAGGAAGGAAAGAAAGAAAGAAAGAAAGAAAGAAAGAAAGAAGGAAGGAAGGAAGGAAGGAAGGAAGAAAAGGAAGAAAGAAAGAAAGACAGAAAGAAAGAAAGAAACCAAGAAAGAAAGAAACCAAGAAAGAAAGAAAGAAAGAAAGAAAGAAAGAAAGAAAGAAACCAAGAAAGAAAGAAAGAAAGAAAGAAAGAAAAGAAAGAAACCAAGAAAGAAAGAAAGAAAGAAAGAAGAAAGGAACAAATACTTTTTTGTCCTGACACCAACTGACTGACTTTTCTCATCGACGGAAATTTCCAGATGACGACCTGATTCAATGAGTACCCGTGAGTCGACACGATCTCGTTCACCGTCTTGGACCAACATAAATTGCAGACCTACAGTCAGACAAAGAGAAAGACATCTCGTTCACCGTCTTGGACTAACACAAATTGCATACCTACAGTCAGACAGTCAGACCACAAAGAGAGAGAGAGAGAGAAAGAGAGAGGGAACAACGTGCACTTGCATGCGTGTTTCCGTCTTGAACTTCAGCAGCACAGGGCGAGCAATGACACCCTGTTTGGGTCGTTACGTCAGTGGTGATGGCGTTGTCATTGTTGTGTGCGTTCTCTCTCTGTCGAACAGGGCCCTCTTTTCTTTTGGGTGCCTGAGGACGATTCCGTCTCTCTCCTGTGCATCAGTCGCGTCTCTCAAGCCGTTTGTCTTCGTGTGCTTCCTCAGTCGCTACCACTCGCTGTCTCTCTCTTCAAGGAAAGGCGGAAAAAAAAAGCAGAGAGCACAAAAGAAAGCTCAGAACACAAGTTGATCAAAAAGCAATGATTCGACAAACCTGGCTGCCTGTGTCCACCTTCTGCAACATAGAATTCGTCTGCGTGTTCCAGAAGCGAATGCACCTGTCCGCAGTGCCTGCTCCTGAGGCCAGGAGTCCAGACTGCATTCAACAAAGACATCCACATGGATAGATGTACAGAAGGTCTTGGAGTGCGCCCGCGCGCGCGTGTGTGTGTGGGGGGGGG